>JAZKJV010001547.1:0-56345 GCA_037367405.1 Ottelia alismoides
TAAATTAGCTCTCCTAGAGTACAGCCCCATTTTATCCTATACAGAAAAGCTATATCACATGTGAGCTCCTTGAGAAGTTTTCTTTATTATGTGCCATGTTAAAAATCTAAAACACACTCATATGCCTTCCACTTTTTTTCCCGATATAATATCCTATTTTATATTACGTATATGTCCATTTATACTGGATTTTTGTTTAAAAAACAGGTATACTTTATTTCTCTTATTTTGGATAGATCTAAGTAATATTTCATAGTTTAACCAGTACGTTAATCTGATTTCCATATCTATGAGAAACAAAATAGGTTTTTTCATAGCTTGTTATGTTTTGCTGAGTCCATTGTACTCTTATTCTCGTTTTACGTGTAACAACTACAATTAATCGCAGATATTAAGCTTAGCAAGTGAGGTTATCTTTTAAAAAAAATCATATGTGAAATGCAGTCAGGATGAGATTGCAGATGCTACATCATAATCCTTGAAGATATAAATTAAGGAAAAAGGGAACAAAAATCGATTCTTTTTAGATGTATTGATAATAGTGATATTACATGTACTGGATGGGAATAGTTATATTAAAAAGATAGATTATTTGAAGTTATGTTATCAAATAATCTTGATTATAAAAGAAGTAAAGGTCACGGATATGATGAAGCGAGTAGTATACGTGGAGGCAGGATTATTAAAGAAAATCAACATGCATATCGTATTCTTTGTTTGGATCATCGTCTTCAATTATCTCTTGTAAATTCTTCCAGGAAAGTGATTTCCATTCATAAACTCTTTAATAAGTCAATCGCTATTATCAATATTATTAATCATCATCTATGCAACATGGTAAGTTACAAGTTTTCCATGATTGTGATATTGCTTACTTATTATATCTTAATGAAGTTCAATCCAATACGTAGTATAATCAAATGGGAAACTACAACGTCAAGGTGAGCTTCAATGGATTATTATAAATTTATTTGTGTTTTTTATCATATTGCATGATTCAGTTTGCAAGGTATTCTTAACCAATATAGATGGCGATGGCAATTATCAAATAATTGCTGAAGATGACATAATATAAAGAATTAACTTCCTTCACATTCATATCTATCGTGCATATTATGGAAGCTATATAGGAGTTGAGAAGGGATCTACGCCGAAGTTTGCAACGAAAAATAATTCAAATTCTTTCCTACTTGTCTTGTCCATTAAAAAAACACCTTCATGAGTTTAGAGAAGATGGTTGGAAAGCATTTTCTCATAGAACTTAACCCAAATTTCTTTGAGATAGAACATTGAAGTTCCAAATCAAAATTCCTACTCTCCTACGAGTCAAAATAAGATATCACAGGCAAGTAGTAAAATTAAGAATAGAACAATGAGCCATTAATTTTCCTATATTTTGAAAATATTAAAAAGCAATTATAATTTTTATTTCAAGAATAATGGCAACTTATAAGGAATAGAAATGCTCGCTTAATTTATATTTTTGCACTGCGATGGCTCCCTATTTCTTATTTCTACTGTAATCATTTACCATTAAATCTATAAACCATAGCTTACATCAGTTGCCTTCAAAACTTCAACCCTGCAACCTCACATTGCCATCAGGACATGCGGCAGCAACTCTTTCAGTTTTTGTTTTTTTAACGTATTCAAAGCAGCCTCGGGGCAGGAATTGCGACGAAAAACTGGTAGGAATCTGCTTCATGCCAGTACCCATTCAATAGTTATTCGCTATATAGAAAGTTTTCTTAATTAGAATCGCACCTGTTGCCTTAGACATTCAGAAGATTAATGCAATCTCATAGATAGCATGTCGCTCCTAGCCTCGTTAAAAATCTTACCTTTCCAGTCCCAAGCTTCATTCAAATTTAATCATATAAAACAATCTTCAACCTAATAATCATCTGCAACATAGATATTGAAAACGCAGATTTTTGAAAAAAAAAACACTACTTCTCTCTGAAAATGCATCCATGTTAGCGATAATTGTTGCGAACTTCTTTACAATGGTGCGAAAAGGAAGCATGTATCAACAATTCGACGACTTTCGACTGAATTATCAACAAGAGGAAAACTTCACAGAAGAAACAAACACAGACGGAAAAGATTCGATTCTTAATCATGAACAAGGTGCGTGTATATATAAGGCCTTCAACAGAGGGGAGATGGGTAGAATCACTCATATACAATGAATCTAAAGGAAAGAGACACTGGATTTGCATAATTCAGCTAACATGAAAAAACCTGTATATCCAAAGACAATGTCAATCCAAATCTATGATCCCAAAGTTCGAAAATAGTATCTTGACCTGCTGAACGAAATCTGAGCCCGTTGCGTATTCAGTGAGCAACCCAACTGCAAAGCCGAACATCGCCCACCTGTACACGCAAGGGGAAAATCATTCCATAAATATATAAGTGAGAATCGATACAAAAATTAAATTATTTTAGAAGAATGATCATTGGTTGCAACTTCTAACATGGTAGACTTTCCCTTCAGTAGTCCCTCTACTGAATATACTCTCATGGTTATGGAGTCTACAGATTCTCGAATACGAGATTTCTAGCTGGAAGGGAACAGACATCGGAAAAGCCTGAGACCAAGTGGCTTAGTTTGGAGCATCCACATGTTCTGCAGTCTGTTTGTAGAGCATGTTGCATTCAATCTTCTGCTCTATGTTGTTCATAAACACACATGATAATGTGGTTTTCCATATTCTTGCTTCTTGAAGCCTTCAACAGTAGGCTACATAAAGTTGATTTTCATATTGTAATGCTTTTCACAAATATGCAAAAAGGTCGTAATTTGGAGAGCCCTTCAATTTAATTGTGGTTCCATGAAAGAGATCCAAGCTTGGGTCTCAATGATGACAATCCCATATGAAGTCGAGGAAGTAATCGAAGAAGTCGACACTGTGAGCAGGTAATAGAGGGAATCTACCACTAGGTTCTTAGCAGTAATATAGCGATTAAAAAGTAGGATTGACAACTAACACCAAACAGAGTCGCAACAGGTCACCGTAATGTCTGCATGATGGCAGAATTGGCACAAAAGGCTTCCGAGGCAACAGCACGTGCCTACAGAGGTTCAGAAAATCATAAACATGGTCCATGAAGGCTGCAAATCCATGAGGCTAGATGACCTGCTTGCCAGTGGAGTAGGAGCCCACTAAATGGGGCTACTTAAGACTTCGGGGTAACCGGGTGGTTCTAGGCACAACACCTATGATGCAGATGCAACGAGGGCGCCTAAGGGGAGCATCGAGCTGTACAGGTGTTGGATTGGTGTTGTGGTGACATCGATGCAAGAAAAGGGCGGTGTCAAGAGTGTCAAAGGATGATGGATTAGAAAGGAACTATATAACGGGTGAAGAGGAGTCTAGTAGTGAGGTGGAGTATTAGGGAGGAGGCTGAAGACAAGAGGATGCGCAGATGAGGATATGTAGGTATAGAATGCAGATATAGGATCATTTACGATTACGATACCATGCCAGAGAAAACACTTTGGCTAATTCAACAATGAAACTGTTGGAGTATAAAGTTGTGTGCGCCTATTGTGTTGTAACAGGGTAAATGGATCATGGAGGAGATCCATTTACCCCACCCAGTTGTTTAGTCCCACATCGTCTAGTGGTGGGACTTGGAGGCTCTGGGAAGGCTATATAAGGAGCCCCAGACCTCCTGTACTCATTGATAAAGTGCAATGCATATCACGCCCCATTAGAGGGCTTCTCCCGTGGTTTCATCCCGCTCCTCACGGAGTAGGGTTCCACGTAAAAAATCCCATTCTTCTTTTCTTTGTTATTTATCTTTTCCATGTTTACGCTTCCGCTTCCGATTTTCTAACATGGTATCAGAGCGGGTCGATTCTCGAGTTTTTTTTTAAGTTTTTTGTTGTTATTCGAGATTCGAAAAGTATTTGAGTTGTGATTCATCAAGGAGGTTCTCCAGTGTACTTTCTAGGGTTTCGTGGGAAACCCTAATCATGTTTGTTCAGATCTGCTGCAGATCATCCGGCAACATACTATTATTGCTAGGTTTTCATTATTGAAACCCTAGATATGCTGTCAAGAAATCCTCTGTATCAAGGCATCTTCCTGTCAACAAAGCCGCAAGCCCAGGCAGGAGTTTCTCCTACATTCTTCCTGCAGGAGGAGGTGCTCTAGCCGCATGAGATGGCATCTTATCTCAATCCAAATCTGCGCAAGGTGCAGGATCCATTCTCCGATTATGATAACACCGAGCGGGTTCGTCGCCTGCCATCAGCGCCTGTCGGATCCGGCGGCGCTCCCAAGAACATTCGGCGGCGAAGCCGCCACCTTCTCCGTGCGCACAGACCGCGGTCAACAGCTCCCGCGGTGCTCGATCTCCTATTGGGAAAGGGCCCCATGCCCTGTCGCCAGGTCAGGCACCTTCTCAGGTGTCTCTCTTCGCCCAGCCCTGGCTGGCCTTGTGCTTCAGTCGTCACCGCCCCATCGTCTTCGCGAGCGTGACCCCCCAGGCGGCAAGTTCCTCCAGCTGTGAAGCCCCCCCAGGCGGCGAGTTCCCTGTAGCGCAGACAGGAGGTTCCACACGCCGGCAAGAGGGCCTCCTCCAGATCCGCAAGCGCGCGCAACGGCTCTTCCCATCAATCGGCGGCATCCCTGCGACCCAAGTCGAAGTCGCATCCTCTCCTGTTCAGCAATAAGGCGGCGATGCCGTAGACACCCAGGTCGCGCGACGGCTCTCCAGGCGGCGATCCAGAGCGCGCGCCTCTCCAGATCCTCCGCGCATCGCGCACGAGCACCCAGGGCTCATCTTCTTCCTCGCGCGGAGGACCCAGTCGGTGTCGCGTCTCTTCTCCAGGTGCTCCTGCGACGGAGCTCTCCGTCCTATGCGGTAGCGCATATCGGTTCTCCCTTCTCTCTCTCGTCTCGCGCAGGCGGCGCGGAGGCGATCTCGAGGCGGCGCTCTTCCCTTGCGCGGCGGCGCTGCACCCGATCTCTGCGATCACGGCTGCAAGGGCTTCGGGTGCCCCCATCGTGCGGGGCGGCGGCCTTCTTATCGGAAGCGTGAATAGGGTTCCCACGATGGGAACCCTAGGGAATCCCGCTGTTTAAATTAAAAAAAAGGGGGGAGGTGAATGAAAGGTAAAAAAAAAAAGGAAGGAAGGCCGGTTAAAAAAAAAAGGAGAGAGAGGAGAAGAAAAAAAAAGGAGAGGGCGGCTGTAATATGTTTGGGCCCATGTGGGCTGATTTTTTTTTTAAAAAAAAGGTCGCGTACAAAAAAAAACCGTACGCATTTCAAAAAAAAAAAGGCACGTACATGGAAAAAGCCGTACGCATTTTAAAAAAAAAATGTGCAAAGCAAAAGCCGAAAAAAAATGAGAACGGCTTAAAAAAAATTTTGCAAAAAAAAAATGAAAAGCCGCAAATGATGTTTGTTTTCCCCATTATGTCGTCTTCTCCCAACTTTGTCGATTTGTCTGTTTTCCGACAAGTATGGGAGAAAGGGGGAGTATATGTAGAGCCACAGGTCTTCCAGCCATATTCAGATCTTCCAGGTCCAGATTCTCGCTCCAATCCAGCCAGTTATTCAGACTCTACAGTTGTTCAGACTCGACGTCAGAAGGTTCCGAGTCTCCAGTTTTAGACACGCACGAGTGTGCGGTCATTGTCAGATGAGCATAAGTTGCCATCATTGTCAGAGGTCCCCATCGTTCTTCTAGTTGTCAGGCCAGAGTTTTCATGTGAGCCATAGGGACTCCAGAGCAGAGGACCATTTCCTTGAGGGCAAGGATTTTCATGTGGTATCATAGGTACACCAGAGCAGTGCACCATTCTCTGAGCCAGATGGGAGAGACCCAGTTCTCCGACGAGGAGACTTCAGGCGCAGTTCAGACTCGATGGTCAGGTTCCGAGTCTTCTGTTGACTCACACTCCAGCCCGTTCGTCCTCCTCACCTGCACGGCATGAGAAGCAACGTCCTCGACTGCAGCATGTGCGCGTTGGGTTGATATTGTCCGTAGTGTCCTGTAGCGTTGAGTTGAGTTTTTTTCTGTTTGTCCAAGCTGAGCATTGCATGCTCCAGCTTGAGGGGGAGTGTTGGAGTATAAAGTTGTGTGCGCCTATTGTGTTGTAACAGGGTAAATGGATCCTGGAGGAGATCCATTTACCCCACCCAGTTGTTTAGTCCCACATCGTCTAGTGGTGGGACTTGGAGGTTCTGGGAAGGCTATATAAGGAGCCCCAGACCTCCTGTACTCATTGATAAAGTGCAATGCATATCACGCCCCATTAGAGGGCTTCTCCCGTGGTTTCATCCCGCTCCTCACGGAGTAGGGTTCTACGTAAAAAATCCCATTCTTTTTTTCTTTGTTATTTATCTTTTCCATGTTTACGCTTCCGCTTCCGATTTTCTAACAGAAACTCTAGCCTTTTATTGGAAAAGGATGTTGTTGATTAGATATGAGTCCAGGAAAATTAAGAAAGTACAGAAAAAGATAGTGGCAGAAATGACTAATAATACCTAGGAAATTCAAAAGAGTTTATGCGAGAGGCCATGACCTTTTATGGAATTTTAATATTGCCAACATTTTTTGAAATATGCATTGACCTACTTGTGTTTAGGAGTTGGGACAGTTTTCAATTCTGGGCCCTATCAACAGATTTAGGAGGTTGCAACAAACAAGCAGTAAATAGCAAAATCATACCCTGATACCCATTCACCCACCAATAGATGAATGAATAAATAAGAAGTAAAAGGAACTCTTGCGTTCCCAAATTCCCATAATGGAAGCATTCATGACAAAGTGGGCCAATGTACTTCCCACAATTTCTTTATCTTAGGAATCGGGTTAATGGAAATGAGTTTACTATTTACAGGTAACGGATGTATTAAAATGATTTCATCAAATATCTGTGTAGGAAGATCAAAACCCACGCAATCGATGCCAGAGCAAGACCGATATTCTCGACCTCGGTCTACTCGTTCAGCACAAAACTCAAGTTTTCATATCTATGTCCAAACTTTGAAAGCGAAGGTTGATCTTTCTAAACTTAGTATGGTCTTAGTATGCAATGTCTCATCTCCAAAGATTACGCCTGGCCTTCCAAAATAAGATTCAATCTTCAAAAAGCAGTTACAGTCTTACAGACTTCTACAGATAAGTACAGGCTTCTACGTTTGGGTTTTCCGGGTGGTTCAGTTTTTGAGGCTACATAGCACATACAACCCTCCAAAGCGATGTCAAGTCCTCCCAAGTTATCTCAACATCTGGATTAACACACCTGAGATAACAAACTTCAGGCCCCATGACAGCACCAACAAATTGTGCTGCTGTTTATCGGACAGGAAAGTGTCACCAACTTTACCAATGGCATACGCCAAATATGGTATCCCTCCTAGACAATCCGTCCATCGTCGTAATCAATCTTAGCCATGTATCATGAAGCAATCCACTTTTTGAGACCTATAAAAGGAAGGAGATGTTGGGGATTCCAGGACAGGCCAAGAAACTAAGGAACTAACTTTCACACTCATCTTCTTTCTACAATCTCTGTCCCCTTTCCTTCAATGGTGGAATGCTTGTGTTCTCTCCATTACATAGCCCACACACAGTACGTTGAGGGTTAGGCTATCATGTGAGATGCCTCGTTAAAGATTTTTCTTCAAGTGCTTGCTTCTTTGATCTCCCTTCAACAAATATATGAGAGGTGTGAGTATTGTCCTCGAAAACGACAATATTCTTTCTCTTCATCAATGGGATTCTTACCATTATCAAATTAGTCGTGAAGATTAAGAGCCACTGTAGAGATCAACTTGAATGAAAAAACACGATATTTTAGAGAAGGATCACTATTATAAAAGGGAAATAAATCATTTTCCACACGCGAGCTCCTCGCTTTTGACTGACATAAAAAACATATCTTCATTGCATCATCCTCTCTCCACTAACCCCGAAGCCCACTTAACAAAATCCTCCCTCTCTAAAATCCCAGAAGAATGACACTTCTTTGATCATTTTCAGACGCAAATACAGATAATAAATCAATAAATACTATTAGGAACTCTAACAAGGCCAGTCAATACTAATTGACTTAACCAAATTGCGATCGGTTGAATCCTGGTCTAAATCAAGATTCGGCCGAATCATAATCTAACTTGATCTCAGAAAATACTCCGAAATCCATGTATGATGCAGCCCTATCTCAATTTCGGGCCTTTTGTGTAACGGCCACTAAAGTAATGTCCGAAATTAAGACCACAAATTGTTTAATAATATTAATTAAATGGATTTAATAGAAGAGAGAGTGGGCATGGGGCAATTATGGACTTTACAACCTCCACTCCATATACGGATGCCATCTTTGGAATATGAAAAGGGCCTTTTCTCATTACTTAAGAGAATGAGGAAGAGATGAGAGGAGGTTAGCAATCAACCTCTTCTTCTTCCTTGGCCGAGTATTACACAACCTCCACCACCGTGCGGGATGTCATCTTCGGGTTGTGGGGTTGGTCGTGATCGAAGGAGAAGAATCGCAGTGTCAACCGATCTTTGGGATATCTATCCCTCGCGGATACGGTATGTGTTCTATTGTTCGAGAATCGTGATCGTTTCTCGTGTTCTCCTAAATTGTGGTGATATTAAATCTCTGATTATCGATGAATAATCTTTTGCTTATAGAGATATGTCCCCATCGTTTTTTTTTGTTCTCCATGATCACAATCTTAAGTACGAAGATAAATTATTATTATTTTTATCCTACAATAGTTTATTGCAAACAAGGAAATTAATGGACGTTATTTTGGACATTGATATCGTTGCTTCCTAATTTTAAATTATCGTCACTTTCCATTCCATTCTAATCAACCTCCTTGAAGGGCTTTTACTACCCAATTGAGGGATACTCTATTATCCTTTTATTTCTCTAAGGTAGATCACACATGCACAAAAAAATCGAAATATGACATTGCAGTTAAAAAAATACGAAATTTGTTGTTATGAAAACTTTGAAACGAATTGAATAATAGCCCTAAGATTTATATGCATATACGTTAGTTTAGAGATGTAATGCTGCCCTTGCAAATCAGCCACGGATATATATTTTGTTATATACTTTTGCTACATGAGAATGGGGGGTGTTTTAAGGTCAAAGATCCGTATATGTTAGCATTAGTCTGACATCATTTTTTCCCCAATTATAACAATGGTTGTATACGTGGGTTACAGGGAAGCAAATGGTAACCTGACGTCATTACCATTTTATGGTGTAATGTGAACATGCGTGTATTGGATTCCTGAGATCATACGCCAACTCTTGGCTATATGAAATAATGCATGTGATTATTCTGTATATTCTGATTAATAGCAAATCCAGTGGAAAGAAAACTGCTGATCGGATTCATCTTGAATAGCAGTAACTGTAGTTTATGTTGGGTAAAGTATGATTATAATGTGTTACAATCATGCATGAACAAAGATAAATGGGGTATCGATCTCCGAGTGAGCACATAACAGTTAGATATTAACCACTATATTAGTCCTAAAATAAAATAAGTAATTCTAACGAAAGAGCTAAGGGTCAATTTGTAGAAGAACAAAGTATCAATTGGCACATTAACGGTAAGTGGAGCTAAGTGCTACACATCATGGTGGGAGCCACCTCTAGAGTCCCCTTACCGAGTCCGATACGGACACATGGCCTAAAGGGCAACACCTTCCGGGGGTGTCAGGTTCAGTAGAACCTAGTGGAAAGTCCACCTATTGACTCAGCTGATGTCATCACGAAATGAATACAAGTGAATGATTGTAATTGTATGGAAAAGCCGCTAGTGCCAGCGGTAGTTAAGAAAAAAGCCTATTCTATGAAAAGAATGAGTATAAGGGTATGCGTGCAACTTTAAAGCACATTTATTGAGAATATGAAACTCCTTATATTTTATGGGTATAACCGTATTGTCATACTTATTGGTAATTTTATCAAAGCATTCTTGAATTTATTTGTATCCCTCTTATCGCATGCTAAGCTGTTTGGCTTACGAGCATTTTCTTCGCTCCTGTGGTTTTGCCCTGCCGCAGGTTCCTCGGAGGAGTAGAAGAGCATTGAGGCTGTTGATTGGCTGGTTGAAGATTTATCATTTTCTTTCGGTAGTGTTAATTTCCTTCTCGTTGCCTTATGATTAGGTGTACCCAAGAAACAATGTATGAGTTGTTCTATTATAGTTATTGTCTTCGTCAATGAGGTCCCTTGAATGATGCAACTTGATCTTTGATTATTCAAGTTGTTAAGTGATGTTATCCTCTTAGTTGAAGTATCTCAAGTTATTTATTATTTTGTCATTCCAATCGTCTTCCTTAATTGTGGATTTGATATGCATGAGTAACACTCGGATCCGACATGGCATGTCTTTATTATTGCTTCCGCTGGTCATACGGATCCGGGTCGTTACAAGTGGTATCAGAGCCGAAGTTCTCTTGGGTACATTAGGATGTCCTATTTTAGTCGATATACACATATATCGATGTCTGAATCTCGATCTTATCTCATGATTTTAGATGGAACCTGGATGTGAGCTTGTGCCTGGTGAGGGTATGCTTGAGGGTTCCCAACAACAACAGTTGCAGTTGATGACCGAGATGGGACGATGGCTCCGTGAAGAACGAGAACGTGCTCGAATGGAGAGAGAAGCTGCACAACAAGAAAGAGACCATGTCCGCAAGCTTTATGAGAATGCGAATGTGGAGAGTCTTACTTTGCGGAAGTTTTTGCAACATGACCCACCCATATACAATGGAGAACCTGAGCCAGAGAAAGCAGAACATTGGCTCAAGGAGATTGAGGTGGCGTTTAGTGCCTTGGATTGTCCTGAGGAGAAGAAGGTCACCTTTGCTATGTTCAGGCTGCGAGATCAGACAAAGGATTGGTGGGAGACCTGCAGAGGTGTGCATTTCAAGGAAGACCAAGATGTGACCTGGGAAGATTTTGTGAAGCACTTCAAGGATCACTTCATTCCTATGCGTGCAAGGATTAAGAAGAGGCAGGAATTCATTGACATGCAGCAGAATGAATTGGGCGTTGAGGCATACACTGCTCAATTTTATCATCTCGAGAAGTATGGCAAGGGAATTTGTGAGACTGAATGGGAGAGAGCGAAGAAGTACGTGATGGGTTTGAGGTTTGGCTTACGAGCTAAAGTCTTAGGGAGCATGCCTAAGACACTTGCCGATGCAGTGGATGCAGCGGTAGCTATCAATGGGGAGCATCAGTTGACCCAAAACCAGTTGAAAAGACATGGCAAGGGGAGTGGAAGTCTTGGTGTTCGTCACGATACTTTTAAAAGCCCTAACAAGAAGATAAAGATTGATTACCATGGCAAGGAAGAGGCTAGAGCCAAGCCTATTGATAGACCTGGTGTCCCAGTTTGTCCTCATTGCACGAGAAGCCATCGGGGTGAGTGCTACAAGATAACTGGAGCTTGTCTGAAATGTGGTCAGAAAGGTCACTTCATTCGTGATTGTCTAAAGATGAAGCACACAGATGATAGGCAGAGGAATGCAGATCTGAAAAAGAAGATCATGGGACGAGTATACTCCATCACAGCTGAGTAGTCAGAGGATCCTAGTCAGGTGGTAGAAGGTACACTTCTCATCTCAGGTTTTATGGCTAGAGTGCTTTATGATCCTGGAGCTTCTCATTCATTTATATCAAGTACATTTGCTAGATTGCTTAATTTACAACCCACTAAGATGACATTTACGCTATCTGTTTCTTCACCTGTCGGGGAGATTGGTACTTGTGGGTCCTTCTTGCACGAAGTACCTATAGAGATTGAGAACAAATAATTTGTTGCAAATCTAGTCCTCTTAGAAATGACAGATTATGATGTCATTTTGGGAATGGATTGGCTCTATGAGAACTATGCACAGGTTCTTTGTAGAGAAAAGAAAGTCCTGCTATGTATGCCGGGGAAATATGAATTCCAAATCAAGGGTTTTAAGAGACCCATGAGGCAGATGCTTGTCTCCTTATTGAAGGCAAACCGAATATTGTCAAAAGGCTGCAAGGCGTTTCTTGCCAGTGTGGTGAAAACAGAGGCTCAACATGTTCCTATTGAGGATGTGCCCATTGTTCGGGAGTATGTCGATGTTTTTCCTGAAGACCTTCCTGGCCTACCTCCTCATAGAGAGATTGACTTCATTATTGAAGTCCTGCCGGGATCATCTCCCATCTCTAAGCCACCTTATCGCATGGCTCCGGCAGAGTTGGCAGAGCTTAAGAAGCAACTTGATGAACTTCTTGAGCAAGGCTTCATTCAGCCTAGTGTCTCCCCATGGGGTGCTCCTGTGCTCTTTGTCAAGAAGAAGGATGGGACACTTAGACTATGCATTGATTACCGAGCTCTGAATCAGATTACAGTCAAGAACAAGTATCCCTTACCTCGAATAGATGATCTATTCGATCAATTGCAGAAGGCTTCTATATTTTCAAAAATTGATTTAAGATCGGGTTATCATCAACTGAGGGTCAAAGCAGAGGATGCTCCGAAGACTGCTTTTAGATCAAGATATGGGCATTACGAGTTTCGAGTAATGCCATTCGGATTAATCAATGCTCCAGCAGCTTTCATGGACCTCATGAATAGGGTATTCCGTGACTTCTTGGATAAGTTTGTCATAGTTTTTGTTGACGACATCCTTATCTATTCAGAAGATAAGGAACAGCACGAAGAACACTTGAGGACAGTACTAGAGACTCTGAGACATCACCGTCTCTATGCTAAATTCTCTAAATGTGAGTTTTGGCTTGATAAGGTGACATTTCTTGGTCACGTTATATCCAAAGATGGGATATCTGTTGACCCATCAAAGGTCGAGGCAGTTCTGAACTGGAACCAACCAAAGACAGTCACAGAAGTTCGTAGCTTCTTGGGTTTGGCTGGTTATTACAGACGCTTTATTCGGGACTTCTCGAAGGTAGTTTTACCTCTCACGAAACTGATGAGGAAAGAAACTAAATTCATCTGGAGTCCGCAATGTGAAGAGAGCTTTCAAAGATTGAAGGAGATGTTGACTTCCGCTCCAATCTTGACACTTCCTTCGGATACTGGAGGTTTCACAGTGCATACTGATGCTTTGGGGTCAGGAGTTGGTGCTGTTCTGATGCAACATGATAAAGTTGTGGCTTATGCATCTCGGCAATTGAAAATTCATGAGAGAAATTATCCTACTCATGATCTTGAGCTAGCTGCAGTTGTTTTTGCCTTGAAGTTATGGAGGCATTACTTGTATGGTGAGAAATTCCAGGTCCTTACTGACCATAAGAGCCTTAAATATCTTTTCTCTCAGAAGGGCTTGAACATGAGGCAACGGAGATGGTTGGAACTATTGAAGGATTATGATTTTTCCTTGGACTATCATCCGGGAAAAATTAATGCAGTAGCAGATGCGCTCAGCAGAAAATGGGAAGCTAAGTTTTCTTGCATGAAATTGCAATGGAAGCTTGTCGAAGATTTTGTTCATTGGAAACCTTTTATAGATGGGAAACATAATATTTTTGTTGCTGGACTGCAAGTTCACTCAGCATTGATTGAGAAGGTGTTGGCAGCACAAAAAGTTGACCCAGAACTATTACTGCTGGTTGAAGCATCGAAGAAGCCTTCTAGCGAGTTGTCGATTGCAGTCGACGGTGGATTGAGATTTAGGAATCGATTATGGGTTCCTAATGATCAAGAAATTAAAAAGGAGATCTTAGAGGAGGCACATAGTTCTATGTACTCTAATCATCCAGGGAGTACAAAAATGTACAAGGACTTGCAAAGGAATTTCTGATGGAAAAATATGAAGCAAGAAATTGCAGAGTTTGTTTCCAGGTGTCTTGTTTGTCAACGGGTAAAGATTGAGCACCAAAGGCCATCTGGAGTATTACAGCCATTGGACTTGCCAGAGTGGAAATGGGAGCACATTACTATGGACCTTGTAGTAGGTTTGCCTCCCACAAAAGGTGCCAAATATGATGCCATTTGGGTGATTGTGGATCGATTAACTAAATCGGCACACTTTTTACCTATACGATGTGATCAGTCTACAGAGAGTCTAGCAAAGTTATATGTTCACGAGATAGTGAAGTTGCATGGTGTACCTGTTTCCATTATCTCTGATCGAGATGCACGTTTCACATCCAGATTTTGGAAGAGCTTAAATGATGCATTGGGTACAAACCTAAAGTTTAGCACATCATTTCACCCACAGACTGATGGACAGTCGGAAAGAACCATACAGACATTGGAAGATATGCTTAGATCTTGTGCTTTGGACTTCGCTGGAAATTGGGATTTTCATCTTCCACTTGTTGAATTTGCTTACAATAACAGCTTTCATTCTAGTATAGGGATGGCCCCATACGAAGCTCTATATGGTAGGCCGTGTCGTTCTCCCTTATGCTGGAATGACGTGGGCGAAAGGAAAATCCTAGGACCAGAAATTGTCTTGGATACTACAACAAAAATTGATATAATCAAGAAGAGATTGCTAGCTGCTCAAAGTAGGCAGAAAAACTATGCTGACCGTCGAAGACGCGATCTTCAATTTGAAGTGGGCGATCAAGTCTTTATCAAAGTCTCTCCTATGCGTGGAGTCGTCCGTTTTGGCAGAAGAGGAAAGCTGAATCCAAGATACGTAGGTCCTTTTATGATCACCAAGAGAATTGGTGAGGTTGCTTATCAAGTCGATCTCCCTCCTCAGTTCAAGAATATACATGATGTGTTCCATGTTTCGATGCTAAGGAAGTACATAGCTGATCCCTCGCATATAATAGAGCATGAGATTCCTGAAGTGCAAACAGATCTATCTTACGTAGAAGAACCCATCAGGATCATCGACCGCAAGGAAAATCAATTCCGACGCCGGATAATCCCCATGGTTAAGGTCTTATGGAAACACCAGAAACGTGAGGAAGCTACTTGGGAGTTGGAGGAGGAAATGCGAGCCAAGTATCCCGAATTGTTTGGTAAGTCCTTATACCTGTAAATTTCGGGACGAAATTTTTTTAGTAGGGTAGATTGTAACGGCCACTAAATTAATGTCCGAAATTAAGGCCACAAATTATTTAATAATATTAATTAAATGGATTTAATAGAAGAGAGAGTGGGCATGGGGCAATTATGGACTTTACAACCTCCACTCCATATACGGATGCCATCTTTGGAATATGAAAAGGGCGTTTTCTCATTACTTAAGAGAATGAGGAAGAGATGAGAGGAGGTTAGCAATCAACCTCTTCTTCTTCCTTGGCCGAGTATTACACAACCTCCACCACCGTACGGGACGTCATCTTCGGGTTGTGGGGTTGGTCGTGATCGAAGGAGAAGAATCGCAGTGTCAACCGATCTTTGGGATATCTATCCCTCGCGGATACGGTATGTGTTCTATTGTTCGAGAATCGTGATCGTTTCTCGTGTTCTCCTAATTTGTGATGATATTAAATCTCTGATTATCGATGAATAATCTTTTGCTTATAGAGATATGTCCTCATCGTTTTTTTTGTTCTCCATGATCACAATCTTAAGTACGAAGATAAATTATTATTATTTTTATCCTACAATAGTTCATTGCAAACAAGGAAATTAATGGACGTTATTTTGGACATTGATATCGTTGCTTCCTAATTTTAAATTATCGTCACTTTCCATTCCATTCTAATCAACCTCCTTGAAGGGCTTTTACTACCCAATTGAGGGATACTCTATTATCCTTTTATTTCTCTAAGGTAGATCACACATGCACAAAAAAAATGGAAATATGACATTGCAGTTAAAAAAATACGAAATTTGCTGTTATGAAAACTTTGAAACAAATTGAATAATAGCCCTAAGATTTATATGCATATACATTAGTTTAGAGATGTAATGCTGCCCTTGCAAATCAACCACGGATATATATTTTGTTATATACTTTTGCTACATGTGAATAGGGGGGTGTTTTAAGGTCAAAGATCCGTATATGTTAGCATTAGTCTGACATCATTTTTTTCCCAATTATAACAATGGTTGTATACGTGGGTTACAGGGAAGCAAATGGTAACCTGACGTCATTACCATTTTATGGTGTAATGTGAACATGCGTGTATTGGATTCCTGAGATCATACGCCAACTCTTGGCTATATGAAATAATGCATGTGATTATTCTGTATATTCTGATTAATAGCAAATCCAGTGGAAAAAAAACTACTGATCGGATTCATCTTGAATAGCAGTAACTGTAGTTTATGTTGGGTAAAGTATAATTATAATGTGTTACAATCATGCATGAACAAAGATAAATGGGGTATCGATCTCCGAGTGAGCACATAACAGTTAGATATTAACCACTATATTAGTCCTAAAATAAAATAAGTAATTCTAACGAAAGAGCTAAGGGTCAATTTGTAGAAGAACAAAGTATCAATTGGCACATTAACGGTAAGTGGAGCTTAGTGCTACACATCATGGTGGGAGCCACCTCTAGAGTCCCCTTACCGAGTCCGATACGGACACATGGCCTAAAGGGCAACACCTTCCGGGGGTGTCAGGTTCAGTAGAACCTAGTGGAAAGTCCACCTATTGACTCAGCCGATGTCATCACGAAATGAATACAAGTGAATGATTGTAATTATATGGAAAAGCCACTAGTGCCAGCGGTAGTTAAGAAAAAGGCCTATTCTATGAAAAGAATGAGTATAAGGGTATGCGTGCAACTTTAAAGCACATTTATTGAGAATATGAAACTCCTTATATTTTATGGGTATAACCGTATTGTCATACTTATTGGTAATTTTATCAAAGCATTCTTGAATTTATTTGTATCCCTCTTATCGCATGCTAAGTTGTTTGGCTTACGAGCATTTTCTTCGCTCCTGTGGTTTTGCCCTGCCGCAGGTTCCTCGGAGGAGTAGAAGAGCATTGAGGCTGTTGATTGGCTGGCTGAAGATTTATCATTTTCTTTCGGTAGTGTTAATTTCCTTCTCGTTGCCTTATGATTAGGTGTACCCAAGAAACAATCTATGAGTTGTTCTATTATAGTTATTGTCTTCGTCAATGAGGTCCCTTGAATGATGCAACTTGATCTTTGATTATTCAAGTTGTTAAGTGATGTTATCCTCTTAGTTGAAGTATCTCAAGTTATTTATTATTTTGTCATTCCAATCGTCTTCCTTAATTGTGGATTTGATATGCATGAGTAACGTTCGGATCCGGCGTGGCATGTCGTTTATTATTGCTTCCGCTGGTCACGTGGATCTGGGTCGTTACATTTTGTCCGCGTACCTTGGTATAATTTCATAATTAAACTGGCCCCTTAATTGTTATTTACCTCTAGATTTCTTGATAATCACTCTTTCTTACACCATAATTCGAGTTGTTACTTTGCTCCATTAACTCAAGTTACTTGACCACCCTAGACTTTATCTAACCTGACTAAATCCCATAATTGGTATTTATGTATTTATTTTTCTCGATGAATATTTATGATTATGAACCGTTTATATAATTTCCTGTTCTTTTTCGTTCAGTTTATGTAATTAACCCATAAGTCTCTCCTCTATATAAGAGAGTCTAAGGTTCAAGGAATAAAACAACTTTCGTTCTTTTTCCTAACATGGTATCAGAGCGACGGTCTTAGGTCGGAGCTCTCGACCCTAACCCTATCACCACGCCCACCGCCCTCTTATCCTGTTGGACACCGTCGCCGACCCCATCTGTCACCGTCGCCGACCAATATCCCCATTGTCGCGCGGCTGCCCTGCTACCTGTGGCCCGCTCGGCAACCTTCCTATCTCCCTCGGAGCCATCGTCGCTTCGATGATCTGTCGGCGGGGCTATTTACCATCATCGAGTGGCAATCATGGCTACTCGTCGTCGTCGTCTCCCTTCTTCCAAGTCGTTGTCGCCGGTCTCTCATGGCCGGCCCATTGTCACCGCGGCTAGCCGTCGCCGGCTAACTATCGTCGGCCCCCTAGCCCACGATTCTGGCATCGGGATCCGTTGAGGCTAAATGAATTTGAGTGTATAAGTCTACATATGCATTCAAATCCGCATATGTTTATGTATATTCTCATTCTTCTACACTAGCATGTCGCTGCCTCACCCTTCTTTTCACCCCACCAGCATGTCGTCGTATCCTCCACCTCGGCCTCGCTCTGCCACCGCAACTCCTGCTCGCCCCAACTCTGTTGCAGCCACGCCTCCATCTTTTGCGTCTCCCTCTCATTTTGTTGTCGCCGCTGTTGTTGAATGTTGAAGATGAAAATCCTATTTTTCATTCCACCCAAGGAAACTTGTATTCTATGAAAACGGGGATAATTGGTTCATTTGGAAATATTATAAGAAACCCCTCCCACTAAAAATTCTTTATCTAAAGATTAAAGAATTATGCATATGAGTAGGCTTTTATTTAAGCGAAGGGGTAGAACTTTTGCAGCTATGCCCCTTGGTGAAAAGAAATTATAAGCGTAACATGGAAAAGGAGCAAAATTGGAAGATCCAATCAACTATTCCATATGGAATTCTCCAACAACAGAATGAAGATCGAGCAATTCATCGGGAGATGATTTTTTCAAGTGGAAAAGAATTGATGCAGCGCGCTACAAATAAATATGGTTTTATTTTTAGTTTAATTAAATTTTGTTCAAGTAATTTATTTAATCCATTACATTTTTATTTAAATATGATATGGATTCTGGTTTTCTAGATGCCTTGGAGGGCCTACGTGTTTCACTTCCATGTCTAGATCTTATGTTTTACTAACAAGGATACCTCCCCCCTAACTATCGTCGGCCCCCTAGCCCACGATTCTGGCATCGGGATCCGTTGAGGCTAAATGAATTTGAGTGTATAAGTCTACATATGCATTCAAATCCGCATATGTTTATGTATATTCTCATTCTTCTACACTAGCATGTCGCTGCCTCACCCTTCTTTTCACCCCACCAGCATGTCGTCGTATCCTCCACCTCGGCCTCGCTCTGCCACCGCAACTCCTGCTCGCCCCAACTCTGTTGCAGCCACGCCTCCATCTTTTGCGTCTCCCTCTCATTTTGTTGTCGCCGATGTTGTTGAATGTTGAAGATGAAAATCCTATTTTTCATTCCACCCAAGGAAACTTGTATTCTATGAAAACGGGGATAATTGGTTCATTTGGAAATATTATAAGAAACCCCTCCCACTAAAAATTCTTTATCTAAAGATTAAAGAATTATGCATATGAGTAGGCTTTTATTTAAGCGAAGGGGTAGAACTTTTGCAGCTATGCCCCTTGGTGAAAAGAAATTATAAGCGTAACATGGAAAAGGAGCAAAATTGGAAGATCCAATCAACTAATCCATATGGAATTCTCCAACAACAGAATGAAGATCGAGCAATTCATCGGGAGATGATTTTTTCAAGTGGAAAAGAATTGATGCAGCGCGCTACAAATAAATATGGTTTTATTTTTAGTTTAATTAAATTTTGTTCAAGTAATTTATTTAATCCATTACATTTTTATTTAAATATGATATGGATTCTGGTTTTCTAGATGCCTTGGAGGGCCTACGTGTTTCACTTCCATGTCTAGATCTTATGTTTTACTAACAAGGATACCTCCCCCCTAAAGTCCATAATGCTTTGGCGAATTCTTTTTTTAGCAAAATTGTTAAAGAAATAGAAGTTGAGTTTGATATGGCTGCTAGACAAAAGGCAATTTTTCGATGTTTGCAATCCGACCATGCTCAAGATTTCCTTCTAGATGTTCCTATTGATGGCCTTGGAATGCATATGTCACATGTTGAGTATCGTACTATTCTTAAATATCGCCTTATGATTCCTCTATTCCCAGTTGATGAGCCATATCCAGTATGCCACAAATCTTTCCTGGACGTCTTTGGGGAACATGCAGTTCATTGCCGTGAACTTCAGGTTTTAAATATAGGCATGATCTTGTCAGGGATGTCATTTATGATGTGCTCAGGAAGAGTAGGGTTTCTTCAAAGAAAGAAGCACCTGTGAATTTTTAGACTAATCCACAAGAGCGAAGATCCACACTCAGACCAGCAGATGCCTTAATTTTAGGATGGACTAGAGGAAAACATGCATGTGTTTATTTGGCTTGAGTTTCTCCATTGGTTGGTCCGATAAAATGTGATTTCATTGCGAGATGTATTGCACAGAAAGCTGCCTCAGCTAAAGTTGTCAAACATGAGAAGGCCTATATTGGCAATCAACATGTTTTCATCCCGTTTGGTTTTGACATCTTTGGGTTCTTGGTAACTGAAGTGGTAGAGCTCCTTAAAAGGGTCCAAAAAATCATGCATAACAATGTTATGGTTCTCAAGTCTATGGATATTGTATTTCGAAGAATTGGATTTGTCATTCAAAAGGGATCGACGGCGCAGCTTGTTGCCCTTCTCCCATTAGTCTCACTGTAAAAGCTTATTGAGTGAATAATTAAGATAAGCTGCATTTAAATAAAGAGATCGCGTGTGATTTCAATTTAATTAATTAGTCGGTTAAATTAGGTAATTAGTCGGTTAGAGTCAAGTCGGATAAGTTAAATTCAAATTTTGATTTTGTTTCTATTTTTGTAATCCCATCTCTCCTATATAAAGAGGTGTTAGTCTCTTGTTTAAGAAACAGTTCAAGTTGAAATCAAATTAAGATTTATCTCATCTCATCCCCATCTTTCTTCTCCCTCCATGTGATCTACGTGATTCTCTTCCCCCAAATCCCCCGCATCCGATGAACCGTCTCTTCTCCCTCTCTCCATTTTCTTCCATCAAATATTTTCCGCCATAAAAAATTTATTTTCACAGTTACAAATTTTTCGATTTGCATCACTTGATAAGTGATATAAACTCAATCAATTACTTGAATTATATTCCTCATCCGATAGAGCAAACAATTGCCACTCACTCATGTTAGCTTCTCCAGCACAAACATTGAGAGACTTAAATGCTAAGCAATCAGTTAGTCCTCGTGTGGTTATAGAGCTACATACATCTAATCATCTCCAGCAGTGGAGAAGGAACATAAAGCCCCACCTCATAACCAAAATAAGAAATTGATTTCCTTAGTCGAGTAGGTTTAGGACCATATTTAGTCAGATCATTCTGCACCGGAGTGCTAAATAAATTTTCCCAACCCCAAGGTTAGATCGAGTATCCCAGTTTCAAGAGAACCTTGTAAATCCAGGTCATGGAAGTGATTAATATCCCTGTGCACGACATCGGGAACAAAAGGAAAGCACAGACTTCCCTTGTTTCCTTCTGATCCTCCCTCATATCCCAACCGAATCCCCACGCATCCTATGCATGCCATAATCCAACCCCCAAGAACCCAATCGAATAACAACGACTTAAACCTGTCCGAATTCAAAAAGCCCGTCCATTCGACATTTGCAATATTCATCCAAACCAACCTCGCAAACCACGCGGATCAAGATCAGATTTTAATGTCAGCCACCCTCACAAAACCAACACCAATCATCAAAAAAGCAAGAAGAAGAAAGAAATCGAAGCAACCTACAAAGTAACAAAATTTCATCTCGACTCTACCTTCCGTTTGCGATCTCGTTCTTCCCCAAGAACCCAAAGAAGGGTCCCTGATTGGCCTCCTCGAGCTTCTTCTGCCGAAAGTAGTCCTGAAGGTCCTTGGCGACCTTCCTCTGGTACTCCAGCGTCACCACGGCTGGCTTGGCGGCAACCGGCTTGGGCTGCGAAGGCTTTGCGGCGGTGGTGGTGGTGGGAGGCGGGGAGAGGGAAGGAGGTGGGGAGAGGGGAGGAGGGGAAGGGGATGCCACGGGTCTCCTGAGGGGCCCGTCGGCCTTGGAGCTCCGGATGAGGGTGGTGGTGGTGGTTGTGGGCCTCTGGTGGGAGAGTCGGATTCTGATGGGGGGTAGGGGATAGGCCATCGACATGGCTGATGGGTAACTCTGCCGCTGCTCTCGGTGGGCTCTGTCTGTGTGGGTGAGAGTTGGAAGAGCGTCTCAAGTGGAAGATGGTGAGATAGAGAGGAAGGTGTGGAGGGGATGTTGCCAAGTTTCCAACACTGGACTGTGGAGAGGAGGCCTGGTGGATATAGTTCGGCCTCTAGTTTCATCATTTCATGCCTTCTTGTCAACGGTAAGGTCAAATTTGTTGCCATATTCATTCATTTGATTATAGGATTTTTACATGGCAAACCTTATAATCTTTGCCAATGGCCTCTACGATCTTTAAAACATCGATATTCCTCCTTTGATTCCGTAAACTTGCTAACTCTTACCATATAACTCTCATCTATTTAAAAGTAACAAGATTCCATTACATTCTTTGATGTTATGCCTATTTTATTATCAAATTTACCTTTGATTGCCACTCTCTTTTTCCCACCACCCAGCACCAACCATCTCGGCGACCTCCACCGCCGTAGTCGCTCCCCGCTCCTCCGGCACCCCCACTGCTCGGAGACAAGCCCCCCGCAACCCTGTCCCGCCTCCCCTGCTCGGAGGCCCCTGCTCCCCCAGCTCGGAGTCCCCACAACCCTGTCGCACCCCTGCTCGGAGCCCCCCTCAGCCCCCTCCGCTGGCAGCCAACGCTCCCCCTGCACCCACCTGCTCGTAGCACTCCCCCCCCCCCCTCCCGCCCGTAGCCCGCTCCCCCTGCAACCCTGTCGTGCTCGCATCGAACCCACACCCCCCCTCCCCCCGCCCGCTCCCGCAACGCCCCCCGCAGCCCCCTCCGCCGAAAGCCAAAGCCTGCAGCCCTCCCGCAACGCCCCCCGCAGCCCCCTCTGCTGGAAGCCAAAGCCCGCAGCCCACTCCCCGCTGGAAATCCCCCCCGCCCCACCCCCCGGGCAGCCCCTCTGTTTCCATCTTGTTTAGAGATGTTGATGGCATTACATATTCCTGCATTTTCCGTACTGGAGGCGAATAATTTCGGTTTTGGGGTGTGATTTGTTTTGCTACTTGAACAATGCCTTGTTGGGTATGGATTTCATCCTCTTTTGGGCCATTTGCACAGCAATGGTATGCAAAGTTGTTGCCTTTACCTGCTTTGGTACTGTTCTTGAGTTTCTTTGCCATGGTTTTCTTGACCTTGTTACAGATCGTGAAGGTCCCGGATAGAAGGAAGGAAAACGGGTGGTCAGTGGTGAAGAGTTGCCGAAATCTTCTATTTGGTTGGAGGGTTGGACAGGGTTGGGTTGGGCAGGGATACTCCTGTGAATAGTAAATTGTGAAGAGGAGAACCATGTTTGATTGGAGGGGTAACCCGAGTTGGGCCAAGCCAATCCTGTCCAACCCTCCAACCAAACATGCCCACGTCCCCCGTTCATCTTGGCCCTTATTATGATAGAGGTCCAAGAAAATGGAGAAGCCGTTTGCTGTGAGAAACTTGAATGCTAAGGAACCAGCAGTCGATCTGATTTTAGCAACCCGAAGTTCTAAGGAAGTCGAGGGAGAAGAGATTGTAGAGGTGGTGCAGCCGAGGGAATTTTTTTTCTCTTGATTAATTCTAGTCGTCCAATCGCGGATTGGTTAGATTAACTCGTTTTTAACCTAAGGAAGTTAACTTTACATGTGTCAATTTAACGGTAAGGTTCGTGGGGGTAAAACAGAGCAAGTTTACAGGGTCGAGAGAGGAATTATGATGTTTCAAAGGTCGTGGAGGTAATTGACAATGATTATAGGGTCTGCCAGGTAAAAATCCCTTTGTTTATTATATTTGTAGTTTGTTGAATATAGGGTTGGGTTGGTTCAACTCGGTTCAAAACTCCACTCGTATAATCCGATTCAAATCCAAACCTGAAATTTAGCGGACGGATCATGGGCCTCAAAATGAGCTTGTATTGATTATCGGGTCAAGTTCGGG
Organism: Ottelia alismoides; assembly: GCA_037367405.1. Classification (NCBI taxonomy): domain Eukaryota; kingdom Viridiplantae; phylum Streptophyta; class Magnoliopsida; order Alismatales; family Hydrocharitaceae; genus Ottelia; species Ottelia alismoides. Next base: position 23,839 of record JAZKJV010001547.1, read on the forward strand.
CTTGAGAAGACCCAAGCCCGCAAGCACGATAGCCCGAAATATATGATATAATTACATCTAATACATTCACGTTTGTCCCAAATACCATGTTCTAACTTTCATATCGCTATTTTGAGTGTAGAATAAATGCTAAGACCCCATAATAATCATATCCATTAACGTAGATTGAGGACATTATTACATTAGTATGCAAGAATGGAATATGTGTCATCAAGTGTTAGAGCATGCACAATTGCAAGTAACCAATCTGTATTGGGTCAAGTGTCCGCATCTACAATAGAATATATAATGGTGAATTGAATGGTGATTTAAGTCGTCATTTTTTTACCGTATTTCTATATTCAACATACAACTAATTTCATAATCACGAATTAGTTAGCGTACTTAAAATCTTAAACATGCACACATGCATAAGAAACAACCAGACAAATGCAAGCAGAACAGAACACATGATATTAGTGTATATTGGTGTTAAATTGGATCGGCCCAACCCGAACTTGACCCATTTTGTGTGGGTCGTATTTGGGCTTGGGTCTAAATTTAAAATAGAATGAACTTAGATCCGACCCATTAGCTTGTATATTTAAATAGCCTTGGATCGGGTCAACTCAAATCCGACCCGACCCCAGCCCGATGTCCAACCCTAGTTGGATACCCATCCCTCACTGGCTTATTTTTTTACTGAGGATGGTTAGAGAAGAGGAGGCTCTCGGAGGGATGTGTCATGATTCCGGAGAGGATCCTACGTGATGAATGAAGGAATGTAGAGAAGGAATGTGAAATCATTGTTTACGGGAAAGATCAGTAGATAATGGTATGTTGACATAATTAAAATCTTATTAAAAGGATATTTAGATCACATTCAACAAATAAAATTATTGATAGTATGTAAGGCGATAGAAACATAAAGTGATTCATTAAAATAATACTTATAAAGTGATTCATTAAAATAATACTTTTAATATATCTCGAGGAATCACGGCCATCGCACATAGCGAAATCCGTGGTTGAATTTAGAATTTATAAATTGTGAATTGAAAGGATAAAATTATGTTTGTGGCAAGCATGGATCGATCACTTGAAGGTCCATTGGGATCTATGTTGAAGATATGGTGTTGTAAAAATAGCCGATGAAGAGAAGACATGTCTTGTTGTTTCTGAAGAGTTGTGTATAGGTTCATCACTGTTCAATCGGGATCTGAAGTGGAAGACATCGGATCTGAAATGTGTGAGTGGTATCATTGTGAGATACAGGAGAATAGGACTGCACAACACGTCGAGATCCTCCGAGGTCTGTTTCACTATCCGGGATGAAGGAATCAAATATGGAAAGCAGTCATACGAGACTTCTGCCCGATTACATATTGACGGAATATAAAATTAGAGGGAGGGAAATAGAGCAGGTGGAGAGGATTCGACCCTGAAAGCGAGGAATGAAGATTCAACGCTGGCAAGAACCCTCTATAATACCCACATCTCAGAGAAATATGATCACAAAAAGGGAAAGCTAGACTGGCATGACAATAGTGACCGATACGAAGTGACATGAAAGAGGCTCAAATCAAGAAATATGGATAACCAAGAAGAATGAGGGGCGGAAAAGTCTACAGCTTGGAATCTCAAAAAGGGGAGGATGTGAAGACTCGTCAACAACCCAAATGAAAGAAGGCCGGAAAGGTGGAACATCATTCCATTATTCCCCTGGAGCGCCATAAGGTCCTATATCGGATGTGGATCTTTCATTTGACTCATTTATTCTATCTATATATGACGCTGCCTCTTCCGTGTATGAAGCATATGGCGTCGAGGCCATAAACTAACTAAGTCGACTACTATGTCAAATGCACCCTGAACTTTGACAGAGAGTGAGCATGATGATAGTGAGTACAAGCCTAGTAGCCCCTGCAAAAAGCTAAAGGGGCTACAAGCAAGGAAGCACGATGACCATCATCGGAAAGATTCTTGTCTGACTTGCTCCAGTTTTTGGTCTTAAATTTACGATTTTAAAAAAATCTCGATATTTATAAACTTGATAAAAATTTTGAAAGTTTTAAGGGATTCTTATAAACAAGAATGGAAAATGAAGTTTCATTTTAATCTAGGTGAAAAATTGAATTTAAAAATAACTTATCATAATTCTCATTTTAAAAACTCTAAAATTACGCGCTTCTAAAGTTAAAGACAAGGACACAAATGAATTTACTTTACGTTTGAAGACTAAAAAGTTGCAAATGAAAATAATTTCCTAACTAATAAAAGTGATGCATTAAATCATAATTTTCACATGAATCGAAAAATAAAATTAAAAGCGCATAGCTAAAATGGATGTCTAAGAATCTAATAAAATTTTAATTAAATTCATGGACTTATAATATAATAGGATCAATTGAAACGCAATGTAGTAAAAAGTAATGAGATGAATTGCAATCTAGTAAGGTAATAAATAACAATTGTGAAAATTACAAAACTTGGAATAATAAAGAAAATCAATTGATATATAAAAGCAAAAGAAAATTTGCAAATTGGTCTATACGAGGCAAAGTGTTTGACATTTTGGAAGAGCACGTGTGCTCCTCTTCCTTCTACTTTTTGCTCAATGGAGGTTCTCACCCCCATGATTCATGCCAACAAAGCAAGAAATATAATTTACAACTAAGAATATTTAAATTTTAAAAAAAATAACGATAAAATGGAGAAAATAAGACGAGGAAGGGTATGGGAGCTCCTTGTGAGATTCTAGACCTTGGGTGGTCTCAACTCGACCATTTTTTCCTGTAGGGTTGGAGCTCCTATTCATGTGTTTATTGTATTTTTAAGGTGTTGTGTCAAAAAAAACTTGGGGGAGGCAAGTAGTTCATTGGTTACACGAATAAAATGGATAAGAGGAGCGTTACTACGTGCATTTCATATGATGTCCTAATTATAAGACAAGAACAAAAGTCCCCCCATATTCGGTTGGCTAGTTTAGATCCAAACCCACATAAGATGGTTCATTTTAATCATGAGGTGGAGTCTCCCTTTCTTGATTGAATAGCCCACATATATTTGTGAAGTGTAGCCTTTGATCATTGCCAAATCAAAATCAGATATATAAGTGTGTTGGGCTAAGTGATTGAATGATTATAGCCATTTGAACATGATCAAGGGGCTCATGTTGATGACAGCATGCCTAACTTATCTATCTTTACATGTGTGACTATCTCCTCATAATTATAACAATGGTATTTCAGTAAACTCTCAAAATACATCAAAGTGAGTACTAGCATACTTTTTACACCTAATAATCATGCTTTGTAATAAGAAAGTACGACTATGTATAAATTAAAAAATCCATCAATTTATATAATATATAAAATGATCTACTTGCCAAAAAATTAATAATTGCTCAAAATAAACAAAAAATACAAAAGCACAAAAGAAGAAAAACTCAAAAGGTATATATTACATATTTATTACTCACACACATAAAACCTTATATGACTTTATATATATATATATAGGAAAAACTTGAATTGAGGTGGCGCCTAATTTCAATCATTGTGCGACAGATATTCTTACCCGTCTGATTACCATCGACGGTTATAGTAAAAACCACCTTTGCAGAGTCGATACCACTACGAATCTATTAATGATGTTCTATTTATAGAAAATTATCATATTCTATTAATGACGACAGATATGGTGGAAATCAATTGAATTCCTCTTTTCTAGCGGTTTGGTTATGTTCGAATGGAATTCTCTTTATTCCTAAAATATGAATTTTTCATTAACGTTTCGTCGAATTAGTATTCAGAATTTCTCGTCATATCTCCGTGAATCTCAATGGAAATCGACGAAACATCAGATCCTCAATTTTACAGAGATAATGCCCAGGTAATGTACGTTTTTCATGTTATGTATACAAAATGTGAAATAATTTAATTTTGATTGAAAGACGATCTGGTTTTTGAATCGAAGACGTTATATGCGTTAACATTTTGTGATTTTTTTTAATACGTGACATTATTATCTTTTGTATCTCTAGTTATCCGACGGAGAAGGTGAACTTATTGGACTCGGGGCACGAACTGATGATAATTTAAATCAAACAGGTATGCTGAACTACACCGATGTTTAAAACTTTGCATGCTTTGTTAATGAAAAGTTGTTGTAAAAAAAATTGCAAATTACGTAAATTAGGTATATTTCATCGTATAGTTTAGTATTTTACATTAATGACCTACAATTTACAATCTTGATCACCATTTTACATCATATGATCCTATGTGATATCGTCAAAATGGTGATATTTCCAGTCCACTATACCAGTTAAATTACATATACGTGCATCATTTTACATTATTTGTCATTATTTTACATATATAGGTAATAATTTAATTTAAAAATAACTAATTTTTGCAACTACATTTCTAATGAATTTCAGCTAACTGCTCTATCAGTGACCCTGTCAATGCTATCACACCGCAATTAGGCCAAACATTTCAATCTATTCAATATGCATATAACTTTTATGAGGCATACGCAACTGAGATTGGATTCAATGTTAGGAAAGCAAGCTCTAGAGTTGGTAAAGATAAGATTTCCAAGGAGCGCAAAGTTATATTTAAATCTTTTGTTTGCTGGAAAGAGGGGTTTTCTAAGAATACAGATAAATCAATGTCAGTGGACAATGCAAGGAGTGATGAGAGTGATGAATGTTCATTTTATAAGGAGGAGCGCCGTGTTGGCATTTCAAGGACTGGGTGCAAAGCTTTCATGTCTGTATCATATAGGCCTGATCTCAATGATTGGTTCGTATCGAATTTTGAACCTGATCACAATCACAATCTTGTTTCACCATCTAAACGCAGATACCTCAGACCAAATAGACGTTTTTCAAAAGCCACTAAAATGCTTGTGAAGTCAATGAATGATGTAAATATACCTGTATCCAAGCAGTCAGCTTTTATAAACATGTCCAGTGGTCAAGTTGGTAGCATTGTTCGAGATATTTATAACTTGAACAGAAAGGAGAAGAAACAACGTATTGGGATGGATGTGCACCTTCTAATTGAACATTTTGAAAGTTGTAAGGCCAATACCCCTGAATTTTACTATGCGTACACGACCGACGATGATAACAGGCTTACACAGTGTATATGGATTGATAGTGCATCCATTGACGATTACAAATTATTTGGAGATACAATATCGTTTGACACAACATATAGGACCAATGAATACAACCTTGTATTTGGATCTTTTTGTGGTGTTAACCATCACGGTTATACAATCTTCTTTGGGAATTCGTTCATGAGCAGGGAGACAACCGAGTCATTCTCGTGGTTATTTGAGAGATTTCTAGAAGTAATGAGCAAACATCCAGTATCTATAATCACAGATGAAGATCCGGCAATCTGTGCAGCTGTTAGGATATGCTTACCACATACTGTTCATAAATTCTGCACTTGGCATATAATGGCCAAGCTTAAAAGCAAGCTTGGAAAGATTAAAGATGTAAACGAAGTTCTATCTGCGTTTTCCATAGTTGTATGGAAAAGTATAACTATAAGAGAATTTGAGCAGGGTTGGTGCAAGATAATTGATCAGTATGATCTATCATCTAATGTCTGGTTGAACGAGAAGTACAGTATAAGATTTAAATGGGTTAGTTTATATCTTAAGGACTATTTTTGGGCTGGTCAGCGTAGTACACAGAGGAGTGAAAGTATGAATGCATTTTTGCAGCATCACATCACTAAACAGAACTCCTTGCTAGAATTTGTCTGTAGATTTCAAAGTGCAATTCAACGACGCAGGGAAAGAGAGAATGACATGGATAACATGGGCGATGTTTACACTCCAAAATCAAACTTCAAATGGAAAATGGAGGAACAGATGGTTCGTATATACACCAAGTTCATATTTTATAAATTTCGATATGAATTGAACGAAGTGAAGGAACTTAATGTTCGATCTCATCTGAACTCCCTAGATTACTGTCAGTATTTTGTGTCATATATTGGGAAGTCTGATGAAGAATTATGTGTTTCATCGTCAACGGAAAGTGAGGTTCTTGTTTGTGAATGCAAGAATATGCAATTCTTTGGATATCCATGTAGGCACATACTTGCAGTATTGAAGATACTGAACATGGAGCTTTTGAATGAGGAATATATAATGAAAAGGTGGACAAGAACCATTAAAAAATCAGGAAATTATCCTATTTATGTGACAGCTGCTCACCAAGAAAGGTCGTCTCAGCTAAATCAATTGTGTTCTCATATTATTTCAGCTTCTGTTGAACATGATGAGGATATATTCTTATTTGCCAAAGACAGATTAAGTGATTTATGTAGCAGCATTGATCGCATGATAAGTAACAAACCTTCGTCGAGTTCTACAACAGTGAACAATACAAATGTTCCAGATATGATTACGGAACCAGCTGTTAAAGAACCTAACGTTTCTAGAACGAAAGGAAGTGGTCGTGGTGGTAGACCTAAGGGCGTTGGCAATCGCATTAGATCGGAAAATGAAATGAGAAGAAACAGAGGCCGGCAATGCAAATCTTGCCTCAAATACAATGTTGGACACGATTCCAGGAACTGTCATAATAACAAATCTGCGAGTCATGGTAAATATTTATGATTCGTTGTTTATTGATATGTTTTTTTCCACTAATCTTTGTATTTTATTGTGCAGTTGAAAATGAACGAAATTAAAGTGATTTGATGAGATTTTAATAAAGTAAGATTATATTTTTTTGATAATTTGTTGCCACATTTTATACATCTAATATAAACTATATTAATATTGCTTATTAGTTTCCTTTTTATTCTGTTTGTGTCTGCAGGTTTCCAATCTTCTGAAAGATTCATGGATGCAAATGACCTTTGAAGTTTGGATGCTTATTAGACTTAGATTATCTATTTATATGTATGTTTGATGATTTCTCTTTTTGTACAATTTTTTGTAGAATTCAAACAATGTGATATTTATGTTCTATCAGGTCAGATGTATCCCTTGGTATTATCATAACATTGAATTTATCTATTTATGTTCTATCAGATCAGATGTATCCCTTGGTATTATCATAACATTGAGTATTTCAGATATTTGATTTTAAAGTTGACACATTTCAGTTAGCCAGTTGATTATAAACTTGATCATAAATCAATAACGAAGATTAACAAACAATTAGTAATCAGCGTGCACCCATCATCGTGATGTTATTCTTTGATATAGGAATTTTTTCTATTATTGGAAAACTCTATTTTTTCAATAATTTACAAAACATTATCATATTTTACAAAACGTAACAATATTTTACAACTATTTTGTATATTGAAAGATTGTATTAGATGAAGGGTTCTTTGATGAAAGGTTGCAATTATGTTAACAACTATCATTGTTAACATAATTGTTTCCATAATAACGAATTGAAATACTTTACGTAAATTTTAATGATTTAAGAAATATGTAGATGATATAAAGAATAACAAACAATTAGCAATCATCGTGCACCCCTCATTGTGATGTTAATCTTTAAAGAAGAAGAAGTTTTCTATCATTGGAAAACTCCAATGTTACAAGGAAGTCTTTTATATATCGAGCGTTGCAATGTATCTCATATGTTTTACAAATATATTCAATATTTTACATACCACGTTTTTATTTTACAAAGCGCTATCATATTTTACGAAAAGCGACACGTCCTTTCAAATTTCAGACGTCGGTTATACTGTCTGTTGAATGGTTATGGGAAAGTGGAAATAATGATGACGATAGTACTGCGGATATTGGAGCAGGATTTCGGCAGGAGATAGTACTTTTTTGGCCATTTCTCGAGACAAGAAGTGACGTTTTGCATTTCTTTAATATATATAAAGCGCGATATGCTCTTGTTCTCAACCTACATATCAAAGGAATGGCGACTTCCATTGTGTTTGGGCGGCAACTGGAAGGTGAAGTATTTCAACACCAGGTTCTTAAATCCGAAGCTTTACTTTTCCTTCTCGAGTCTTCAGATTCTTTGCTTGATGTGCTCATGAATGAGTTGGAGAATGAGGAGAATGAGTTCATGTTCTTATATAAAAGGCTTGGGATAGCAGAGTCCAGATTCTTTGAAAATGTCTATCCTTTCAAATTATTGGCAGCCAAATACCGAATGAGTCTTATTAGCCAAAGAAATTTTTTGAATGCTCATTTGATTCTGGGAAAAAGTTTAGTCTTAATGATGGAATCAAGGCTCGACTTCTGGAAGTACAATTTCGACAGAGATGAATTTATTCCGCCTATTAGAGTTCAGTTCTTTAAGATGATGAACAGAACTATTTCTCTATTAATCAACCGAGTCAATTCAGATTGAGAATTATACATTAATGTTGGGAATGCATACTTGGACTTAATGGAATACTGGTATGAACTATACCATGCGGGTGTTGGTCTCATGACTGCTATTTCTGTCTACCAGTTCTATTGGAAACTTTTGGTTGATTTTGACTCCAGATGCAGTAATGACTATATTCAGCACTGTTCAACCCCAGATTTTGTTGACTTATTAAAGTGCTCGCTACTAAGAGAGTCAATTTATGCTCCGATTACGGAAGAAAAGGGTTCACCTGGTTTATATAAATCAAAAGTTTATGAGAACTACTATTTCTCTTTTAAAGATATTCCAAGCCAGAAAAACATTGAATCATTTTTACACAATAATTCTGAGAGGGATCTGTTACAATGGAAGCTGGAAGATGCAAAATTGATTCTGATGGAAGTGTTTAATGCCTTATTATCCCTACAAAAAAAATTCCTGGATGCTGATGGAAGAGTGATCAATAGGAAATATACTCTAATTTGGGTCATACATGTTAATTGGATTGGATATCCAATTCATAACTGGATTACTGATTGGCAAAAAAGGAAGAGGGCACTGGAAAGAGGCACTAAAAGAAAAAGGACAGAAGAAGCTGATATTACTGGGTACTTAAAGCCTGGATGACTCCTTGGCGATGAACTAAGGAAGTGCACGTATCCATTGGATACGTGAAAGTCATTATGAAGGAGGCAAATACAAGCAGGAAGAAGACCCAATTACTGGGAAGAAGATGGCTAACCAAATGTACTCTGTGCTGGGTATTTAAAGACCAGATTCTGACTTAACAATATATTGTATTGTAGTTTCTTTTTTGTATCATCTCCTGTTCTAGATGACTCTTATCTGTAATCCCCCATGAAGGGCTCCACTTGTTCTAACATGGTTGATGTAATAAAAGGCAGCTACCTGGGCTGCAAATACCAGGTATTGGAAAAAAAATACAACATGTAACATATAGTCAATGCAAACATAGGCTACTCGTCATATTAAAATGAAATGTTTGGTTCTAAAGAAGTTATAAAGTACAAACTGTGGAAACGTACACAATTTAACACAAATAAAGAGTACATAGTTCTGACTTAAAATAAAAAACTTTAAGATATGTTTTTAATATGTCATCTAGCTTTATCATTGTGTCGCTGAGTTCTCTATGTGACCACACGTCAACAACAATGAAGCTATTTCAGATCTGAATCTGTCGATATCATCGTAGGTGAAGTCCAACGCCCTTCCTTCACATAAGTACTCCATCATCTTCATCACGTAAACCCCACAATCTAGACTCTGTGAAGGTTGTTGCGGGCAATCTTGCACGTAAATGATCTCCCAACCTGCAAGGCAGTCATCGGGTATGCTGTCAATGAAGTACTCAGAAATCCATCCATGCTGACATGTAATAAAAAAAAATATTATTAACAGTCAATCAAGAATTTTAATAAAATGTAAACTTTAATTATCTCATACCCATTTCAATACATCCTTCTTGTGGAATTTTGTTCCTTTCATAGAATTGTATGAAAGGAACTTTCTTGCTTTAAAATCGGTAACAAGAAGGTGCCAATGGTTTCTTGTGGGGATAACAGTGAATATTTTATCCAACTCTGGCATGAATAATCCTCCTTTGTATAGTTCTTCAAGCTTATCAAATTCACTTTCCGTAGCATTGACCACCAGGTTCACAAAATATTGCTGCAAAAATACAAGTAATAATAATAATTTATGATGATTAAAGATATTTGAGATTAATTACATCAGTAATAAAAATATCACCATTTGAAATATGGGTGTGAATACAAATGGGACAAAATCATTAGTTGTGCAATATTTATGGTGCAACACATCCATAAACATGTCGATTATCTACAATATCAAAAACAATTTGGTTATAAACAAATATAAAACGGTAGATATTACAAACATACGTACCGTATCCTCAATCATTCTTTCGTACAAGAAGTTATGAATATCCCTTCCTTTACAACTCCGATTTCCCGGAGTGAAGTATGTGGCGTTTAATCTGACGAAATTTATTTAATTAAGATTATATATATATAAAGTTAATGATTTCTACATTTAAAATATGAAATCTTTGGTAGATTACTTACTTGTCGGCAGGATCGCGAAGAAATTCTTGGATCGTTCTCTTTGTCTGTTCGGACACTTTTTCGTAACCAATGAAATCGGTTACTAGATCGCAGAGATACTGATTATTATTCAATCAATTATAGACAAGGTTAGAAACAGTTGATATAATAATTATAATATACTTAGTTTTGTATTCAATGATATAAAAGGATTTGTTTTATTTTTCAGTGGCTTACCTCACTGGACGTGTCATACTCTTGTCTTCCAATTTCCTCTTTCCCTTGCTTCTCTGCTTCTTGTACAAATTTTTTTGCCTCTCTTCTTTGTTTCAATCTTCTTATTATTGAGCTCTGTTGTACAGTGACTTTTTCCCTCTTTTTTCTTTTGGTAATAGGCTGTGTGTTATCATTTTCTGATTTGGAATGGTCACCAATGTTCAGATCGAAAGAAGGCATGTCACTCTTGAGAGGTGAATCTTTTTTTGTTGTATCTTGACATTGATACAGTGGATCTTCATCACAGATTTCAGAAATCAAATTCTGAAGTCTTTCTCCGATATCTGAATCAGTGGGTTCCAAATCTCCTGCATTGACATCAGATACATTTCTTGTTGTTGCATCCATCCCTTGGTCATTGTCATCAATGTCACCTTCATCTTTATTTCCAGATATATTCTCCAAAGTTTCTTCCGAATCTAATGTTTTATGACCAAGATCATTCATATCATGATCAGGAACCATTTTTATTTTTTCATTCAGCTCAGTAATCACAGTTGTCAACCTAATATTCTCCTTCTTCAATTCTGAATTTATTCTGATATGTTCTTCAACTTTTATCCGAAATGTTTCACTTATTTCTTTTATCTTCTCTTTCAGCTCCTCTATCTCAGTCGAAAATGCATCACACATACATGTTTTTTGTTTCTTTTGTTTTACAATGTCTGCATTGGAAACCCATTCATTTTTTTTTGGACAGTCATTTCTTCCAGATGTTGCTTTCCTTTCCTTTTTAAAGCATCATCTGGTACTGGGATTGGCTGTACGATCAAAATTTCTGGTCTTCTAACCGCAAAACCATCCATTGTAAACTTCTCAAAAGGAAAGACATACTCGTCTGATCCTATCTTTACAAATTCATTTTTTTGAAGTTGTAAAGCAGGAAATATCTATATAAACAAGATAATTTATTATTGCAAAAAAAAACAAATTACGAGTCATTCAGTATTCTATTAATCATCTCAAAAAGGCTTACTTGATCACAACTTATTGAAACCAATGCTCTTGAAACTCCTTTGATTGGTCCAGCCCACTTCCTTATTCGTGGCCTAAGATCTCTACTGACCACAAGCTCCTTGCAGCAATACTCCATCATCCATACCTGATACATTGGTGTTATTATTATTATTTTTTATCATCTAATAAAGTATGATTTCAAAATACTCACATATAAGCAGGCAACACATCCTGTAAGGTAACCAAGAGTTACCCTTGATGAACCTGCTCTTCTCTTCTGAACTCTACTAACAACATCATCCATGTTGAATAGTATCATCCTTGCTACAGCCCCAGACCAGTTAAAGTATCTTGTATCTTCAAGTGATTCTACGTAGTGTAACAAATCTTTCGGAAAAGAATATGAACTGTCTGGGAAAAGGAATGTCGTAAACATCAAAAGTATCAAGCATGTAACATAAATAGAGACGGAGTTGTCATCATCTCTATTGTAGTAATCCTCGAGTATGTTATTTAACTTCCTTCTATTGAAAATCATTCCTTCAGCAAACATTTTGTGAGATATAAAAGATTTCCATTGAAGGTGTCTTCCTCTCACTGTTATTGAAAATCCGGAGCTTGGCAGGCCCAAAATTGCTCCAACTTCTTCATCACTAAAACTCACTACCTTGTTCCCAAATCTGAAATTTCTGCCTCCTTGGTATTGCTCAACCAACCATTGAAGATTTTTTCTTTGTATGTCAACATGGCTAATGTTAATTATTCTCCCAAAAGCCGTCTTTGACAGTAGTGCTTGTTGTTTGGGCGTGGGTCTATGGTTATCGATGAACTGAACAAAATGTTCAATGTAGCACCTGTGTTGTACATAACCTTTGCCTAAAGAGGAGAAAAAATATATTGTGTTTGAAATAATCAGTGATTTTGTTCTTACAAATAAAAAGCCCATTTTATATCCAAGAAAAAATTAGTACTCATACTTCCAAAATCATCATTAAGCTTCAGAGCATCCTTATCAACATCAAATTCCTTTGTTTTGATAAATTGTAGTTGTTGTCCTTCTGTTCATACCAGTTACCATAGATAAAAATTTGTCAAAAATTGTCAAAATAGTCGTAAAAAAATGAAAATATACTTACTTTTGATTTGCTGCTTCGGCCGATGGATCTGGAGTTCCATGTTCGCACCCCCACTGTATTGATCCGAGCCTTCATCCCGTTCCCTCGTTGGTTCAAACAGGTTGGACTGCATCTCCTCCATCGTCTCCTGCTGCCCCTCTTTTCTCCTAAGATAGTGATTTCTCGATTGGAACTCTCTCCTGAATCGAATAGCTAGAAGATCGCCCGCCTTGCCGTCGTCGCCCTTATGGGGTAAGTTCTTTTTGATTAATTTCAAATTAGGTTTTCTTGTATCTTTATTTATGAATATACTTCATATGTTACTTTCCTTAAATTCGATTCAATTTACTCACATACCTACTTATTTGAATTATTGGCAAATTTGTATTTTTAAAAATAAAAAGGGTGCTCGTTTTCGGTTTTGACTAAAAATAGTAAGAATTTGAATTTTTAAATTTCAAATTGATTTAACTTAATCAATGAGTAATCATTAATTTGCTAATTAATTAATTATCGAAAACTTCATTTCCACTTTTTCCTTTGCTCTTCAACCATTGGTAGCTAGCTTTTGCTTATGAGAATCATTTCTGCTTTATCTTCTCCAAGCCAAAAGAGGTCAGTATTTTATCTTCATCTACTCACTATGTTTGTTCTTCATATTTTTTTCCTTTGTTTAATATTCCATTATACGTTTTCATCAATCTTTTTGCAAAATTATAATGTAAAAGATTCATTTTTGCGTTTAGCGTTTGATTCATTGAAACAGACATGTGTTTCTCGAAAAAAATTATTCATATCGTCTGCAATCTCATTCTAAAGCGAAGTTTTCCTGTTGTATATAAAATCACTAATTTAATTTTTCAAATCCGTAATTCAGGATTTCATACATTGTTTAGTTATCAATGCTTATGTTCTTTATTGAAAGCATCAAAAATTTCAAAGATAAAATTTTTAATATGTTATATAATTCAAATCTCATCATGAGAGCATCATTGTCAGCATTTACCATGTATATATTCCCATTTTATTTGTAGAGTCTGGAACATCAAACCAAGCGAAAACTCAAATCGTAGAATAGAAGATGAAGATGTAAAATATAATATGCTTTTGTAAATTATAGACTGATAATGTAAAATAGATGCAACATTGGCAATTACTCAGTGCAAAATGTAAGGAAACTCAGTAAAATACACTCAAATCTTGTAAAATAAGGTTTACATTTGTAATATATTAACATATAATTGTAAGTATAGATGATCAATATTCATGAGAAAATAAATATACATTCCTATACGTTACGTTCATTTATTAATTGAGATATACATTAACATAATAGTGTATCCTCTTGTAAAATATGCAATTTATTCGTAAAATATTAAAAATGTTGGTAAGCTTGTTTAAAAGTTTGTAAAAAATATTATACAGTTATCATAATGACATTGTAAAATATTTTATACAATTGTAGTTGTCGTTTGTATCGTGTAAATTATAGATATATAACGTAATTCACTGTTACATTTCCTTATGTCTAAATTTCTAATTATGTATATGCGTATACGAGAGTTTGCAATGTTTTATTCAATTTCGTATTTTATTAAGCAACTGAATGTAATTTTTTTACTTAATATGTGTAAAATATGTCAACGTCTTTTAGCAGTTTTTACGTATAAGCGGTGGATTATATGTTGTAAATTATGACATAGAGATGTAAAATAGCACAATATTTTGTAATATCATAACAGATTATCTCAGAATAAGTTGATTTTAATAAACCGAGATTTTTCCGAAATGATCTGTTCTTAACCATGCTTAATTGCTAAATATAGAATGATTAGTGACGTGTAAAAATTTATTTAGCATTAATTTAACCATCCCTCATTTTAGGAATGTTAGTTGTCACGAAAACCACTTAGTGGTTTCAATCTCCTTCGTACAATCTTCATCCTACGGCATAAGATGAAACCTTTTCTTAATCAAGGAAAGGTGCCACCTCAATTCAAGTGCACCCTATATATATATAATGTATAGAACCTATGTGCATGTAGTATAAGCTCCTTCAGTAGGAAATGTATCGCTTATTTGAATGTCATGATCCCAAAAGTATCGCTTGTTTGAATGTCACGAGCCTATTGATTTGTGAGATCAGAATATTCTATTTCAAGCTTTGGATCCTCAAAATCAATCAATCATGCAATCACCTTATTGTTGAGAATAATGCTAGTAGAGAGATGAATTTTGAGGAGGATGATTTCGAGCACATTATGAGACCAAGAGGCTAGGTGAATGGAACTCTGGTTAACGAGATAATTTGAGCATCATATCGTTTAGATGACTTGAGATATAGCCCTAGAAGGATGCAACTTCTGAGAACCTGGAATTTTTTATGGAATGTGGTCCGAAGTTGGAGTAAGTGTTGTATCGAGCTCAAATGATCACTCGAGTGAGTTTTTTTCCGTAGATCTTGTTCCCCCTTTTATCTTTCTTTAAAGTAGGTGGAGAAATGGGTTTTCAGTTGATGAATCTCATATTTATCAACTTTATTCACATTATTTAACCCTATATTTTAAGTCATTTAATTAATTTCACAATTAATAAAGATAATTAGCACTATAGAACTCATAAATAATTAAGGTTAAGTATTGTACATAAATAAACCTCTAATTAGTTTATAAGTGTTTATTGTTCTCTTTAATTTATGTCTTATCCATTTGTTTCAAATCCCATAAAAATTATTGCAATCTTGTAAATAATATATAACTTCATATTTGAAAATATAAAAAAATAACAAAATAAATAAAACAAGTACTTTATATTTGTAAAAATACTTACAAAAATAATAGTATGCATATATGATGTATTTTTAGTTTTGTATACTACATGAAAGATGAAGGTCTTAACAAAATACACAACTTTTATGTAGAACACTTTTTGAGTTGACTTCATTTACTATATTCTTTTGATTTTACATTTATTTTTTATTTCTCTTTTTCCTGATTGGGCTACATGACCTCTTTTTAGAGAGACATGTTGCCCGGTCCTTTTGTTAAGGGTTGCCACTTCTCTCGATCATCTGATCTCTTCATCAAAAAGTCTCAATTCCATCCGACCTACCTTGCCAAGAACGAGTTCATCATATGATCAAGCGGCTCTAGCTCTCCACCAGTGCACAATCAAGGTCATCGAATCCCCAGATCCAACAGTCTTCGTTCATCGTTAATATCTACTCGTTACTCCTTTACATGACGTGATTCTTCATTGCAGGAACTTCTTTGATTAACCGCCATCGATCCGTGTGTTCTCTCTTCCTCCTTTTGATGCTAATCTATAGATCCTTTATCCCTCTCCTTCGCCAAATCCTTCACTACGATCATCCACCTCAACTCTACTAGCTATCTATGGTTGAAACCATCACCCTCAACCATCTTCTGAAGAACAAAACCACCAAGGTCGGTCAATTTTCATTATATAAGCTTGTATGTGAGACATATGCTAGTTCCCTTTATCCCCTTGGTGATAGAGAGTAGCAGTTAGGTCGAGCGACGACCAAGAATTTTCTCCGACAAGATCTGAAGGTGCAGACCTTATCGCAGCCCATACTCTGGTGCTGCTCGAGCCCTACGTTTGTCGAGCGTATCTGAGAGAACACCAGAAGCTTTCAAAGCTTCATCCTCGGGCATTGCTCCATCTTCGACTCCAATGACATTCCATGTGAATCTCTGTTCCGCCCATCTTCTATTTCTCTCAATTTATTCTGAGTGTATACACATCCTCTCTCTAATTTGATCATCTCATCACCATCGTGTCATCCACGGGCACACTCCCATGCACCTTTCCTCTTATTCAGATCTCCCTCCAACTCGATCCATTTTTTCTTCCTATAAGGAAGGAGAACTCATCTAGGGGTCCATCTTCTTCGCTCCAATAGCCCTTCATTTCACCTCCAAATCCCTCCAAATACCTTCCCCTGCGATTCAGTTATTCTCTAGCACTGCATGTCCTCATTGGTTGGAGATCCAAGCCTAGCTTCGGTAGTGCATTTCTTTTATGACGACGCAACACCGTCTCCATGATTCAACCATCATCGATGTCCCTCAAACTCTCCACCGCTTTCACGAGGTCACTAGGAAGGTGATCCAATCTTCCTTGACTTTAGAGGAGCACATAGGAGCAGAAGGAGCCTCGTCGGAGTCCCACCTTCGTGCCACCATGCAAGGAGGAGCAGTTGACCTCAACGAGGTACAAAAACCGTCTCTCTCCTTGATCGAATGGTCGAGATCAGCCCCAACCCGCACCATCGAGCCTCCAGTCTAGAGAGAAGGATTGAGCCCTGAAGCAGCAACATAGCCCACATGGTCGGGGCCTGGGTTGCCAATTGAGCCTGGCACCAAAGCAAAGATCCTCATGCGCCATATGTGTGCCACCTTGGGAAATTTACGGAACGCCCTGCCTTGTTTCTTTATTAACATATATATCCCTGCACGCTAGGGAATTTGCAGATAAGATCATGTGGCTTTTGAATATTGTATTTTAGTCCTTTTGGACTTATTTATGATTTTTTAAGTAAAGTATATTTAATTAAAGTTTTTATTGCAATTAGATTCCTGGATTGAACGTTTAATAACTTGGTTATATTAAATTCATTTTTAGTGAAATTGGTCTTGTGGGGACCCTATGTTTATGCTCCATTTAATTATGCAATGTATGTTCTGATGTGATGCATAATTGATCAATTATTCACAGAACACAATTACATATTCTTGTACCTCAATTATTCACATAACACTATTTTTTAGGAATTATGTGAATTTTAAATGATTTTTGATAGTTCAGATTTTTTGTAATTTTAAAGTATAAATGCAATACAGTCAAAACATAAAATGTGGGCAATAGGCCTATAAACAAGAAACCTACCCTATTTTTTAGTTCAAGATAATGACAATCAATTGAAAATAAAAAACAGAGTCCAAATTTCAACATTGCATTTTAAAAAAAAAATCAAATCAAGTTCAAAAATGCACCAAAGTAGAACCGCAAAGCTGTCCGAGGGTATTTTTAGTGTTAAGAGCAATTGCAAAATGGACCCTACAAAATCTTCCAATCAAATCACAAATTACATCATAAAGGAGCAGATCTCAATAAATTTTCAACATTCATGTGCCAAAAGTTTTGTATGTGTATCATGCACAATATGTCCAACAAGCCAACAATGATATGTTCACTCACAAGTTTCTAGATAATTCAATTAAGGTCCACTTTTACTTCACATATCTCAAATTCAAGAAAAGACGAAAAGGTTTAAAATAAAACTAAAATCATCAAACTTCGACTTATGCTTTGCAAGATATAAAATCTCAAACAAAAGGGCCTTTTTGCAAAAAGTCTAGTACATCTTAAGCTTGAAATAATGTCAAAAACTCTTACTTACCATACAGAAAACGTGAGGGGGTTTTCTGTAAATTTCCTTGAACTTTCATGCGTTCCTCACGTGCATGTAGGCATGTCCGCGCATGAATGTGTGTTTGCTTGCATGCCTATGTGTGTGGGTGGGTGGGTGGGTGCGCGTACGTGCGTCCGTGGGTGCATGTGCATGTGAGTTGGTGTGTGCGTGCACGTGCATGTGAGTGTGTGTGGGCCATATAGGTGCGTTTGGTTGGGGGGTTACCCCCACTTTGGGTGGGTTACCCCCCAAAACCCATATTCCCAACCCACTAGTGGGGTCCACTCTCTTTTCAACCAAAAAAATATATATTATACCATCATATCATCTAAAAATCATAAAATACTCAACTTCTACTCACTATTCCAAACTTCAATACAATCACATCACAACAACCACCCACTTTTTCAAATTTCAATACAATCATACCATAATAACTATCAACTTTTTCAAATTCCAATACAATCACATCACACAAACCCTCACAACCCTTAACCCACCAACCAAACACACAAACACAAAATCGGGTTATCCACCCCTGGATAACCCACGAACCAAACGCACCCTATGTGTTTGGGTGGGTTTGTGTACACGTGCACATGCATGTGTGCGTGTACATGTGCATGTACACGTGCGTGCGTGGGTGCACGTGCACATGTGTATGCATGTGCATGCATGTGTGTGTGTACTACGCGTGCGGGTGTGTGTGCCTGTGCATGCACGCACGTGTGCATGCATGGGTGTATGCATTGGTGTGTGGGTGTGTGCATGTGAGCGCATGTGTGGGTGTGTTTGTGTGCGTGCATGTGTGTGTTGGGGTGAGTGGACGTGTGTGCATGTGTGCGCACACGCGTGCGGGCATGCGAGCATTTGTGGGTGGGTGCTTGCTTGTGTGAGCATGTGTCTGTGCAGTGTGTGCGGGATATATGTGGGTGTATGGGTGGAGAGGGGGTGCATGCGTGCTTACACGTGTGCAAGCGTGGAGATGTATGTGCACATGTTACATACCTATGTATATTGTGAAATTTCATGTTGGAGTTCCTATACTTATTTTGTATGCATTTTGCAGGTTTTAAAGATTTGAGATTTTAGGTGTTTTCTATGTTTTTGCTAATTTATCAGGCTGTGTTTTGCTCATTTTTTCTAGGATTTTAGATTCATGTGCTTGGTCCTTTTATTCCTTTGAATATAATATACAATAATTAACTATATACTTGCTAATATCTATTTTAATATGTTTTGACATTCGTTGCTATTATAGCAATATGATGGATAAGGCATCAGCGTTATAGGTTAATGAATAGCCAAGTGAGCCATGTTATCTTGATGAAAATGAATTTCATCAAATAGTAAGATATAAAACTTCATAATTTTCATTCCTATTTGCATGCAAGCATAAGTAGATGTATATATTAGATAACAATCAAACATTCAAAGAACCAAACCTGAGCGAACTTACATAATTCATGTCCCGTTCTTCATATAAAGAGTTCAGACTTGTACTCTAGCTTGGTAGGTTTAGTTTTCAAATCAAAATTCAAATATTAACGAGACAAATCTGAACAAATATCAAATTTGAATTATCATTTTTTGGACAGCCCTAGTGACATTCATGTTTCTACTGCTTGGCAGCAGTTCTTCCCACAACAATGGGTCCAAAGTCCAAACACATGGAATGATTACAGACCATTCTTCAGTCTGACACAGGAAAATATCCAGTATCCAAAATAAACAAGCAACTTTGGATCTCTGCAAACATCTCAAATAGTAATGAATATGTCATCAAACGAAACGTACTGAGTTCCAAACCATGTGGAGAAACAGAAGGTACCAAAAAAATAACACATTTTAAGAACCTGTCTACATTGACTACTGCACTGAAGCATATATATTTTTGTTGTGGGTGGCTATTGTGTTCCGAGCAAATGAAATCTGTGATGGATGTAAACTTTCTTTGGAAGAAATTTGCAATCACCACAAGATCAGACAGTTCAGATTGTGGGGGGATTACCAAAAAGCATCCTCTAGCCTCCCAAACTGACGGCGAAGTCTTCCCCTTTCCTGCATGAAAACATTCTGATCTGTGGTGGGTGTTCTACTGAATTATGCATCCACATTGTTTGAAACTGTCATGCTCGGATTCTTCGTCTGATGCACCTACATCACTATGCATTTACATTCAGTGTTAGCATCTATAATACACTGAAAATAAATATTATTACTGATATACAATTAAGCCAAGTATAGCAAATGTTGTCATCCTCTCCAAAGAAATGCGGCGCGGTCAGTGTCCTAAGGTTTATTGATACAGACACTGTAACATGTTGCAAACCAAAACGATCAACTAAGAAAGGATGCAACATGCTAACTATAAATATTTGAGTCTTTCCATGTCTACTTCAGAAAGACGCAAAAAAAGGGATCCCACCTAGTGAATAAATAAAGTGAATCGGAAGGAGTGTCTTAGTTTTTTCCATGTAGTCTTTCCTCTTTCACGCTATTCTCTACCACATATGCAGAGCACTACGGTTACGAGTGAATATTTATATTTCTACTTTTCTATTTTTCTTTAATAATGTGTAGGTGTGATGAAGGAATCAAATTATTCAAAACCAGTAAGTATTCATTAGACGAAATAGTGATAAAAGCTCATTCCAATAAAAGCTGACTTATGGATCCGTAACCCAAATGAATTGAATTTTAATCAATTCGGTTTGTTTTAAAATAGTTTAAATTAAATTTGAGACAAATACATACTAAGTGTACATATATATTTATATGAATGTGTGTGTATAGGCATGAGTGTGTGCACGTGCGTAGAGTTAGACATACAAACATGTGTGTGTGCTTGTATATCTAAATAACCTTTTACCATACTTTCTCCCTTCGCCAAATATCCTCTCAAATCCAAAGATCATCAATATAGTCCTCTTCATCCTCACCGTTCTTGGATTTAAACATCTGCTGATGAACAACGACAACCCTCTCCTCTTCAGATACGACGACATATCCATGCCTCGTTTTCAAGTACACAATATGGCACTCCCCCCTTCATTCAAAAGAAAGTGTCCTCAATTTCCCTACACCTTCATATTCACTATCGGAGGTTCTTCGAAAAAAATGCTTTGGCTCATCATTTTTGCTTCAGCCGGCATCCTCTTCCCTCAGTTTTACCACTCTTCTCACGTGTTTAGGTAACTTCGTTCTTTTTATGAAGGTAATAAAATCTGGTCTAATCTCGGAGATGATGATGAAATGGTAAGGCAGATTTCCTCTATTAAAAATTTGTAATATCTTTCGTAGAAGGGGTCATTTTTTTGGTAATTGGTTGATTTTTTTTCTCTAAAAGTAGAATGTGAATCTTATTTTTTGGAGTCTCTTTATGTTCTTTTTACAATGTCTTAATCTAATGCGAAAACTTGCGCTGATAACATCTAAAATATTTTTCCTTGCATTACATTCTATGCAAAATAATGATTAGTCAAAATGAGAGGAAAAATACAAAATACTCCTTAAAAATGCTTGGGTAGGTTTTTCATTGCATATTTGATGCTATTTTAATTTCTAGTTCTAGTTGTTTTTCTTGACTTGATTTATTTATTTGAGAGGAAAAATATAAAATACTCGTTAAAAATGCTTGGGTACGTTTTTCATTGCATATTTGATGCTATTTTAATTTCTAGTTCTAGATGTTTTTCTTGACTTGATTTTCTTTGAGAGGAAAAATATAAAATACTCGTTAAAAATGCTTGGGTAGGTTTTTCATTGCATATTTGATTCTATTTTAATTTCTAGCTCTAGATGTTTTTCTTGACTTTATTCATTTGACAATTGTATTTATTTAGGGATGCAAAATAGATTTACAAATATCTATTTTTCAACTTTGAAGTATTCTCTACATAAACTAATTTATACATACTTAATAATTATTCAATACTTGAAATTAGAAAATAAAATGAATCAAATTAGAATACAAATCAAATTTGAATTCATAATTTGTTTCAAACTTGCTTCAAATTTGGATTCGAAAGTTTTAGAATGAATTGAATTCATGTGGTCTTAGTATTTGATTCAATTAGCACCCCTCATAAAGTGGTATTACAGCTCTAGTCCATTTAGCCTTTGGCACCATCCTTTTCGCCTTCGCCGTCTCTCGGCTCCTCTAATATGCCTAGCAAAGGTCTCCACCTGCATGATCATTACAAGAATGCTCGTCTGTACCGCATTACAACTGACCTTTAGTCCATCGCGCACCAGCCTCTTGCAACACTTGAGCCTTCACGAGTGAGCACTCTAGCCCATTGACCCCTTCGCGGGCTTCCAGCATTGCAGCTTCTCATACACTAACCACCCACAGCCCTCTTCCCGTGTGCAGGGCCTCCAACCCACCAGCTTTCATGCACACATGCCTACTCTTTTGGTAGTCGATACTCGTTCACTGATTAGATCATCATGTTGAACAAGCCTAACTATGCCGGATCCTCTAGGGTATTTTTTGCCAGTGAAGGCAAATATGCCACGTGTGTGAAAGACAAGTAGATGATCTAAATATTATCACGCATGTAACCGATGAAATTATCTACTATGACAATACCAAGGAGATCTTGGATCCTTGTAGAAATGTGAGAATATGCTATTGTTGTTTCTCTCCAATCATCCACTACATCCAGTTCACTTTTGTACTAGTGTGTAATGTCTTGATCATGTGTTGGTGGCTAAGCTGCATCAAGTTCTCCCTCAACTGATCCTATTGAGATAGAGTCACTTAAGTCCCATGTATCACAACCAGGAGCTTTTAAGGACTTTTTTGGTTGAAATAAGTAATTCTCTTCTGAATAATAATAGTCAATGACTGCAACTTTTAGTAGTAGACAATACAATCCTTCGGAAACCAAAACCGATCCCAATCCTCCTTTATCACCATGTCCTATAACGTACAATCATCAGATAAAAAATAGGCATGGTCAGTGGGACTGTATAGTAACTAGTAGAAGTCCATTTAATATGTGGGTCAAGCTTGGGCCGAGAAATCAATCGTACATCTCCATCATGCCTGACTTGGCTCACTTGTTGGCCCATATATTATCTAGGCAGACATTAAATATATGCTACGTAGGAAGGCCCGACCCAGTGTGCAAAATATAAACAATACATAAAAAAATTGACCAATTGATCTGGTGGTTGAGCAGTGGCTCCCCCAAACTAAAGACCAAGGTTCGAATCCCCCCAAAAACCCCATTATACCAGAAAAAAAGGTACTGTGGAGGGGAGTAGGGGACTGACCATGTATCTAAAAAAAATTAGACAATACCATTTTTATATAAGGGATTTTGACATCCATAACTCTAAATAATTTCGTATTTATACCCATAACCTCGAATAATCACGAATTACATGGAGAACCATGAATAATCGCTCTCTCTTACATGTAGACCCCTCCATTAAGTTCATCCATTGACCTAACCCACTCCCGTGAGTTAATCTAACTAAACTCAATCCAAGAGGAGGGTAGTTGTCCTTTTTATATATTTTATTTTTTTTAATCACCCAAACCACACCACCCTTCCTCCTCCCGCAATCCCCTTCCCCATCCTTTAGTCCCCCTCCTCCGACACCACTTCACCAGCAGCTTCTGCATCGGAACAATCGAGAAGCCCCACGTTCGAATGGAGCCCCTCCCTCCGACGCCCATTCCCTCCACTGCCTTGATGAATCTCTGATTCATCACTCTAAAAGTTCAAAATAGAGATCTGCTCTCAAGAAATTAACTGCATTTAATCATCTAAATTGCATTCTTAGCATTCATGCATGAGTAATTATATTTCCATATTTGAGCATTCATAATTGCATTAATAAGAAGCCAAAAATCATGTGTAAATAAACACGTATATTCTCATAACTTCCTCTATTTTAATTATTTTTTACTAACTCCAAATAAAATAAAACCAACTATTTTGTGTACATACTACTAATCTTAATAAATGAAAACTACTAGAAAATACTAACCTGCATATATGCTCAATAAAGCCATGCCCTAGTTTTGAGACGAAAAGCCGTAAAGTCAAATATCAGAGAAGAGAATAAGATAGAGTCGAGTATTTCATCAATCAGAATCAGATTACCGAGGGCTTCGGTGGTTCCCGGGTTAAAGACCGATGTTTATGTCGGGAATGAAAATCTCACTTAGTCCCTGGAATTTCTTGTATCTTCAAAAAAAGAAGACTGATGAATGAAGAGCGTCACAAACATCAGAGAAGCAACAAAGCCTAGAAGAGATACTTTCCTGAAACAACTGACAATCTCCCTTTATACCTCGTTCCGGCTATCTTAAGCAACCCTCAGAATTGAGACGTTAGATAGGGATAGATCGATCGTACCTAGTCAATTTTCTTATCTTCCCTTTTGGGGGTAATGAAGTAGGTGAAGTGGTTGGATTTTACGAGCTGTTCCAACCACTGCTGGATGTGATTCCAAGAGCCAAACGAGAAACTCACTGCACTGACCATAGTAAACTCCTCGTTGTACCGAAATGGAGGTCTGATTTGAACGACCAGGTACAACATCACATTTCACAACTGAGGAAGGCTCCCAGAGAGAGGAAAGTGGAAGTTGAAGGAGTGAAAGAGGGATGCTTGCTTTTCTTACCCTCGTTGAAGTCTCAACCTAATATATGATAGTAGCCACTAGTGCTAATAAAACATCGATTTCGCCCCTTCCACTTCCTGGCTCTCCCAGTATAGGCCAGAGACGGGGAGCAATGGCTCAGAAGACGGTTCAGGCAATGGCCCACTGTCGATCCTTCTTTCCTTGATCGAGACCTTATCATCGATGCCCTATCCTTACCAAAAATTGGTCAGTCAACCATGGCGAAATGACTGGATTAGGGAGATCTCCACGCTTATTCTTTAGTCGTAGAGAGACTTTTGAAATTGCGAGGTACCATTACGAGCTCAATGCCGGTTAGCTCACATGCCACTAGTCTATGGTAAGACAGTTCTGAGTTCCGTTTTACCTGACCTTTCCGCTCCTTCATCCCTTTTCTGCTCACTCGTAGGGTTCTCTGGGGATTCAAGGGAGAGGGAAGCTAGGTAAGGATGCCAGGGAGGGGCAAGGTAGGCGGAATCCCGCAGGCGCGCTGGCAAGGGGACTATTCGATTTGGACATGTCAGCAGCAATCTAGGACAAAGGCAAAAGAAGAATGGATTAGCTTCAGCAGGACCATCAAATCACTCGAGATTATCTTATTATATTGGTCCAGTTCTCAAAAGAAAATTAGCTTGACCCACGTAATTACCTCAATGTGGGAGACGTCAGGACGAGCCACTAAACAAGAAGCATTAGATTGGTATAATGAAAATTGCGATTTGTGTTTCACGGAGAAGATCCATAGTCGGAGGCCTGTCGACTTCCTGTAAGCATCGGGGAAAAATCCAATAGTGGGGACCAGAACCTTATGCAAGACGGAGGAATGGGACTGATTATTTTTATCAAGACTTATACAGTCTCATATGAACCCCTGCTCACTTTTGAATTGATGTACATTCAATTATCTACAAAATCAGATAAATTCAAACGAATTGGAGTTCATATGTGAAACTTGGATTTTGGGACCCCATTGCATATTGTATATTTTATCTGATTTGACATTATTAATTTGTGTACATAATTAACTTTTTTGATTTATTTCTTTTCCCATTTTCTTTGATTTATATTTTATAAAGTATGTAAAAATCCAGATCAAAATTGAACAAAATTAAAGAAAATGAATTATTATGGTCTGTATATAAGTCCCTCCTCTTTTATTTCTTTATTACTAAACTATTAAAAATATCAAAAATTAGATTAATATTAATAAATATTTATTTTATATTTTATCTGATTTTATTTTGGATTTTATTTATTTAAAATCATAAAAAAAGTTTCAAAACCTAAAAATGAGGTACTCTATCTACATAGAAGACCACCGAAAATACACTTTGTACAAATGATTTCTTTTGGTTTTGGTTTCCTCACTAAAGTTGTAGACAAACAATTTTCATGAAGACCACTTTTTGATTTGAGCTTTTTAACTATTTTATTTTTAATTTTTGTTTGATTTTTTAATTTTAGATTAACTGGGAGCGACATGTGGTAGCTCTTGGAGACGTCACACGTCGCCCCCTTATTCCATTTGGCCACCCACCTTTTGGACTGTTGGATGAAGGGTTCTTTATCAAAAGGTCCTTATTAAACCCCTTTGCTTTATTTATTTATTTTATTTATTTATTTTTATTTCCTTTTATTTAATTTTCTTTTCATAGCTTCATGACCTCATCTCAATTGTCCGATCGAACAGCCGAGATCCTTTCCCCTTCCTCTACCCTTCCCAACCGCTCCACCACCGCACCGACCTCTCCGCTCCACCTTCCTCGCACCTCTCTCCTCCTCCCGCGACCAAGCTCCAAGCCTCTACTCCCCAACCTCATTCGCCTTACTCAGTCGAGCTCCTCGTGCGCACCACCTACTCTCTCCCTCGCATAACCACCCACTCGTTGCACTACCCGCGAGCCTTAATAACCTTCAAAAACCACACGTCGCCTCCCTCTCCATTCATCTGACATTGTCGAATATCGAAGGGAGAAAGAGCTGAGGACCGACTTGGTGACAGTAGTGGGTTACCTCTCCGGCGACACCTCCTTCCGGACGCGATACACAGAATGTTCTCCTCCGTGCTGCTGAACTCCACCAAGGGACCAACCAAGCTCTCGTCGCATGCCTCGACGATCGAGCCATCACCGAAGAGGGCCCTAGCTCCTCCACCTCCAAGCGTCACTCATTTCCAGGTGTACCTCTTCCCTTTCTCCTCTTCGCTTACTTCTCCCCCCTATGTTCTTCTTTCTTCTTCTCATCCTCCCCAAATTCTCTGCATTCATCCACTCCCCCCGACCATCGACAAATGATCACCTTCTCACTCGACAACATCACCTCATCTTCTTCAACCCCTCGTTGCTTTTCTATCTCTCGCCACCTTCCAGTCCATCGCTCTTCATCCTTCACCAAGGAGTCCCGACCACCCACTACATTCCTCTGTTACATCACGCCAATGGCCAAGCTTCAAGATTTGAGCCACCATCTTCTGCAGGTACCCTTCATCAGAGCCACGTTCATCTTCCAGCCAAGACCACTAAAGCAGCCATCACGCCACAGCCATCCGATTGCTCATCGGTCGAAGAAGCACCTTCCAGGTTCAGAGCTACAACTCTCGTTCGATCAAGAATGGGAGCGATCTGGACCGTCCAATCATGCTCAAACCCCATCATTGGATCTAGCTCCATCGGACGCTCGAGATTTAATCTCGAGTCGTGTGCCTCGGAGCAAGTGAAGCACTAGCGACAGACGCATGGAGGGTCAGCCCAAGCCTCTGTTGACCGAGCCATATGCACGTGTTATGCACGTGCGTACGGGAAATTATGCCTTCACCTCCCTACTTTCCAGAATTACAAAGAAGCCCACGATCATGTGCAGTACTCACGTGCATCTGAAAATTTGCATACCAGCCCTCGTCACTTTAAGACATTACAAAGATACCCCCACGTGAGGGTAAAATTACATAAGAACGTAGGTGGTTTTGGCAAATTACGAAAAGGTCTATGCAAGGGAATATTTGCAAGTATTTTATTTAATTTATTTACATCTTGACCCCTGAAACTTTATCTATGCATATATATTTATACAAACTTGGTGTCAATTTAAAGCTTGATTCATTATCTTTCACATAGAATACTTAGTTACTCATCTGAGATAATATTTAACATTAATTAATTAATGAATTTATTGATATTTTTGAGGAAATATATTGTTTATTGTGATTGATGCTATTGCACAATAATTGTGGAAAGTTGGGGTGTTTGATTCGGGAATTAATTGAACATATATGATATAATCCTGCCATTAATTGATCGGTGGGGTTTTCGGATTTAATTCGCTTTGGCCTGCTTGTATCTGCAATCTGCATTTATCTTTGCATAAGCATTGCATCATAATATTACATCATTCAAACTCACAAAAATATAGCATTTAATTATTGCTCACATAGCATAGCATTATTTCTCTATATCAAAATTATTTTAAAAATCCATGCATTATACTTCTTTCAGCAATTAATTGCATCTTCTAAATTAAAACCAATAAAATCTAAAAGAACAAATTCTCCTTGAAAAGCTAGCACTTAAATGATCTGGAAATTAACCTAAGGAAACAGTGACCTCCCTGAGTTCGACCTTGAGCTTGCCCAAGTAAAAATAAATTCGATCGTCTTAAGTGCATTTAATTGATTAATCATTTAAGCGGTCATTTTGAGAAATTACTATTTACCCTCTTGCAACGGAAAGACATTAAATAATTCCCACAAATTAAGTAGGGCGAATCTGCATTTTTTCCTCCGCCCACCGCAAGACCGTCCCAAATCGAAACACTCCTCCAAATGAGGTCACAACTTTCATGTTTTTCTACAATGGGGAAGTTGGGGAAGAGCAGGATCTCGTGGAGGGGTGACTCGACACTAAACCACAAGAAGTAGGTGGGGCTAGAATTGTCCAAGGGAGTATACGACATCAGAGACCACATGAAGTTCGGGTTGCAGATGGCCTTCACCGCCATGGTGTTGTTGCGAGCGATCATTGGGTACGTCGATCAGATGACAGACATGAAGGAGCTCAATCACGCGTATGATGCCCTATGTGCGGTGGTCCTCTTTCTTGGTCATGGAAAGGAGGAATCTTGGGTAGATGGGGCAGTATAAAAATCGATACCTTTGTACTTCTCTTCTCCCCCTCCCTGTGTGCCCCCATTCCCCCTCCTTTATTCCCCCTCCTTTGACACCACTTCACTAGCAGCTTCTGTATCGACACAATCAAGAAGTTCCACCTTCGGGTGAAGCCTCTCCCTCCGATGCCCCTTCCCTCCGACTGCTCTGCCCACCGCAAGCCCTTCCCAAATCGAAACACTCCTCCAAATGAGGTCACAACTTTCATGTTTTTCTGCAATGGAGAAGTTGGGGAAGAGCAAGATCTGGTGGAGGGGTGACTCGACACTGAGCGACGAGAAGCAGGAGGGGTTGGAATTGTCCAAGGGAATGTACGACGTCAGAGACCACATGAAGTTTGAGTTGTGGATGGCCTTCACCACCACGGTGTTGTCACAAGCAATCCTTGGGTACGACGATCAGATGGCAGACATGAAGGAACTCAATCACGTGCACGATGCCCTCTATGTGGTGGCCCTCTTTCTTGGTTGTGGAAAGGAGCAATCTTGGTAGATGGGGTGGGTAGAGATCGATACCTCTGCATCCCTCTTTTCCCTCTCCCCGCGTGCCCCCCATCTCCTTTTCCAAATTCTAATCATTCTCTGATCATCGATCACCCTTGATGTGTTCTCTGCGATTGAAATTGGGACAGAGGTGCTAAAATCTGAGATCGAGCACTTCTTCAATAAGTAAGGCATTCGTAGATCCATTGTGCATCTTCTTAGACAGAGGGGATTGTCGGTAGAGGATTATTATCGAGATTGTGGATTGTAGATTTAATTTCGAAGGATTAGATTTATGTGGTTTTTTGTATACCTGTATCTTGATCTGAATTTTTGAATTATAACAATATCCCTAATCTATAATTGATAGCATTCATGGCTTTCTTTCTTATATTAGGAGAGCAGGGAAAAAGGAGAGGAGAAGAGAGCAAAAATGTATAACTTATACCAGTGGCATCGCTTATAAATTTGATGTGCTTTAAGGGGCAAAATTGTCAATATTTAACGGTTTTTTTCAAAGTTAAAGGAGAAAATGGATGTAATTAACACAGAGTTATGTCATGTAAGAGTTAAGCATTATTCGAGCTTCTCAATGTAATTTGTGATTATTCAGAATTGTGGTAGGTAAATATGAAACTATTCATGATTATGGGTGTAAAATCCCTTTATATAATATTCTTTAATGTTCCTTTTTTTGATATTAGAGTTACATTGTATACATTATTCTACATTTCAAATAATGCATACAATAGTTGCATTAGATTTAGAAAATCAAAATGATGGTCAAAAAATTAATTAAATATGTTTAATTATATAGAATTTATGAAAAAGTAAAGTTGGTCAACGGGTCGATCTAGCCTAGCACATATATGGGTTGAGCGTGGGCCTTGGAGTACTACATGTGATTGGCCCAACTTGGTTCTGGATAAGGGGTTTTGGAACACCGGCTCATTCAATCTTGCCAACCCTGCTGTTCAGCAAGGTCTACTAGAAAAGATTAGTTCAAACTTTAGCTTGCTAGTTATTTTTCTCGTGGACCCATGATTATGAAGAGCATTATGGACAAGAAATTTATCAAAAAGGAATATGCATATGTTTAGTGTTACCCTAACGTGAGACATATCAATGAGGGCAACAAGATCCCAACCGAAGACATGAGCATTGTTGTGATGTAGACCTCGTCTATATTATCTTTCTATATACTAATCTTTATATGAAAAGCTTGCGGTTCACAAATTAGATCAAAAGTGATTCTTGTCCTATCTCCATCAGCTTGCTCAGATGCACCAATAGCCACCTTCATATCATCCCCTAAACGGCTTCTTCTTTGGATTGAGCTCCTAACACAAGTGACAGAATGGTCAAGTTTTTTGCAATATGTACACTTCCTACTTGTCTTCTTAATGGAGTTGCCTCCATATTTCAGGAGTATCGATTGTTCACTATTCTTAGTATCACCAAATGCATTTGCAATCAAAACTCTCCATTGCTCTTCAGCTTCACTACAGTAGTAGACTTCAACAATGGCTTAGTGATACCTGTGCATTGAGAATCTAGCTCCTGGCATTCTCGAACTTAGGGTTAAAAACACCAAGGAAAATGAAGATCACATTCTTTCACTCTTTATCTCAGTAAAAATTTTGATCATCATTAGACATCCACAACTCCTTTGAGTGATATGCAAGTTCCTCTCACTTGTACATGAGGGCACATGGTAGGTTGTAATGGAGATATCCATTGGCGAAGACCATAGATCTTAAAGATCAGCTAATATATCAAAATGTTCTTCTTCTTGACATACATATTCTCGAGAATTAGCCATATATCCCTTGTTGCTTTCTTCTAAGAATAATCTGCTGAAAATCAATCGAGACAACACTGACAATTTAAGTTTTTGTTTGATTGTCCTCAAAGATAACATTGCTTCTATTAGGGATCCTTCTTATCTTGCATGGTCTTTCTTATTGATATAGACAATCCCCCCTCTTCCTACAATAGCATCTCGATAATAGGAGTCCATATGGGTTAATTATCCTTGGTCAACTTCAAAAAAGTCATATGTACTGGATGATTCTCCATCTTACTCCGATGTCAGCTTTTTCACTTCTCTCTACAGACAGCATTGCGGATTACCCCCGTGCCACCTCCTTCATCCTTTGCAGCAACATACGCCATCATTATGTCCAACTCCAGAGGGAACAAACCATATGATTGAGATATCATTCCATGAAAGGTGATCGATCACAACTCACATCTAGAAAAATGGTCTAGAAGAGCACCTTGATAGATCAACTCGCCAACTGATCGATCACAACAGAATTGCAACCTGAAGTATGGAAAAAGCAACTAGAGTTCCAGAAAACATGAAACCTTCAGATTAAGAATCCCCAGAGAGAACAACAGTCCTCTCGTGGGAGACTTCGATGCTGAGAGTGGAAGTCATGAACCCCATGGAACCAAATGTGTGGAAAGTTTCAACATATGTCAACTAAGGGAATCTCCATAAGAATGAACCATCCTGGTCGAGTAGGCTCTGCTGAGAAATCAAGCAAAGACGTAAGAACTCCATGAAACACAAGGATTATGTGGTAAACTCTTCTCAACAGGTGAGACCTTACTCACAGGTTGCTAGGGTGTCTTCAATTTCATAACTTGGACTTATTAACCCACTTAATAAAACAATTCAATATATTCTAGTAACAAATATGTATTTTCCACTGTTATCATTTCAATTCATTTCTCTCCTTTTCACTGCTTCATGTATTTATCCCTCTTAGGCTCTTAGCAAACATTGCCTTATTAAGACAATTTAAAAACAGAGAATGAAATCAGCAACATATTTCATATAACAGATTGTGAAGGCTGCTAATCACCAAGATTAAGTTGCATGCATACCTTGCCTCAAATTCCTTTATCTCAACAAGCTCCTTCCCACAAGCATCAGTCCATTGGACCTTCCTACTTCCCAAATTGTCTGAACCACCCCATTAAAGGCA